>PVHP010047727.1:0-12790 GCA_004024765.1 Zapus hudsonius | reverse complement strand
CAGGAAGACCGGGATGAGTACTAAGATATACAGGATACCTTGCCACAAGGACTAATACAGACAGCCCACAGAGGAGGATATACAACTGATCAGGAATGGGGAGGGGGGGAATTGGGGAATTCGGGATAACAACGCATGGTTTGCCCACTAAATAATGTAACACATTATGGACAATAAATATATATTAAAAAAAAAAAAACAAGGAAAAGTTCAATAAACAGGTTCAAAATAAGATCTAAGAGGACAGTGAAAGAATAGTTAATTTGGAGACGGACACTATGATGTAATCTGAACCAGGAGAAAATAACTGTGATAGATGGATGATAGGATTATTGATAGATGATAACTAGATCAATGTAAGTGATTAATAGAGAGATGACAGATTACACAAGGTATATAAATGCTATCATTTATATGAAATATAGAAGCTAAGTGCTAGATGACAGATAGACAATAGCTAGCTAGATAGGCAATAAATGAAAATAAGGCAAATTGGCCCCCAAGTACATAGCCATAATGAAAAATCACTTTGTACATCTGGCTTTACATGGGGACTGAGGAATCGAACTCAGGTCGTTAGGCTTTGCAGGCAAGTGCCTTAACCTGCTGAGCCATCTCTCCAGCCCCGCCATAATGAAAAATCTAAAAGTTTAACATTGGGATCTCAGAAGGATCCCACCTCAAGTTATGTGCCGGAAGGAAATAAGATATATCTGCATACAGATTTGCATATAACACTCCTTACATCGAGGCTCATAATGTCCAAAAAGTATCTATCTGAAATGTCTGATGTGTATACTATGCGGTTATCTTAGCATAACTGTTAAAACTGTCAATGAAAATAAGGGAAAAATTTTAATGTCTTAAGTAAATTATGTGAGAATCAAAAAAAATAGCCAAAGGCAATATATGTACAGAAGAAAGTCTGAAAGCCAATGCGCCAAACTAATTATAGTGGAGCACCATCTAACATTTCAACCAGTAAAAACTTTATTGACAACTTCCATAAGTCTAGACAATAAACCCTGAGAATTCCCTCTCAGTCCTCCTCCTCCATATCCGCCCTTCACTGAATCCCTTCTTTCCTCCTAGTCTCTCCTCTTTTCTTTTTTTAATATCTTATTTATTCATTTTCAAGCAGAGAGAGAGGGGGGGAGAGAGGGAGAGAGAGAGAGAGAGAGAGAGAGAGAGAGCGCACCAGGGCCACCACCTTGTGGGTCTGGCTTATGTGGGTCCTGGAGAATTGAACCCGGGGCCTTAGGCACTGCAGGCAAGTGCCTTAACCTCTGAGCCATCTCTCCAGCCCAGTCTCTCTTTTCTGATGTCATCATTTCCCCTCCTATGACGCAGGTCTTGTGCAGGTAGTGTCGGGTGCTGTGAGGTCATGAACATCAAGGCAGGTTTGTGTGTGGAAGGAGGAAGAAAGAATGTGTGAGAAGAGAGGAAGAGAGAACAATCAATCTTGATGAGAAAGAATGAATTCTTTGTCAAAAGTATTCCACACATTGAATTTTGATTTGCTCCCATGTTTATAGAAACCTTCATTCTAGAATGTTCTCCCTCTCTCTTTCTGCTAATTCTCTACCAATTCCTAGGATCTCACCTCTTGCTTCTGACTTCATTGATTGGTGCTTTCCTTCTGTCTCGATGGCTTTTGATTCTTGTTTAAATTTTAGCAACTACTTACTCCTGGCCCAGCTCACTCACTTTCCAAATTCCAAATTCCCGGTGCCCAACGAGGTCCCCTGAGACCTCACCCACCACACCCCTCACCCTGCTTACTAAACTCAGGGCATCCACGTCAGCCTGGAGGGAATGGCCTTCCACCATGGCAAACAAGCAGATGTCCACCGAGTGCCAGGCTCGAGCACCTGCCTTGCTATCGGCTGCGCTACACACACACACACACACACACACACACACACACACACACACACACACGCTTAGTCTAAGGAGGACAACTTGAACTTCTGCAGTGAACCTGAAGCTCTCAGGAGGATACACTTGAAAGGCACTTTCTGCAGAGGAACTGCACACACGCTGGGTAGAGGCGGTTCTACCCACTAGCTTTGAACCAAAATTAAAGGGGAAAGCCAATTTTTCTAGTTCTCTGAGGCTGAACACTCACTCCCTTCTGCAAGGAGCATGTCTGAGGAGACTCCGACTATTGGATTAGGCTACTGCTGGGGTGAAGCTGACCCATGGCAGACTCTCAGCAGGCCTCCCCACTGGCTTTCAAATTTCCACAGGAGATGATCACCACGCAGCAGGCTCTGTGTGAGCCACAAGAGAACAAGCCCATCCATCAGATGCCCTCGCTGTCAGTCAAGGAAATTTCCCTTGATGAGCACAGATAGACATTTCTGACAAACACCATTATTTACAGATACAAACGCTACGTGAAATCTAGTGCTTATGGCCAGCTGTGGCTTCACAGTGCTCATTTCCATAACGAGCGCCCAAAAGGACGAGTCAATAGACCATCTGATGCAACACGCATCAGCTTTTGATAGCAGAGGGGCTCCTTTAATTATGTGAATTAAAAATCACAATTGGGGACTAAAAAATTACAGCTTCTTTCCCCCCACAGGGTCACTAATAAACAATTACCAAAAACACACTCAGTTGTCATTAGTGTGTAAAAAGAGACATTATTTCTGATCCAAAAAGGAGAAAGGACACTGGCTCATTTTTCCTTCAAATGTAGAGATGTGTTCACAGCACAAAGAAAGTGCCTAATACTCTGTTTGCTTTGTAATGATAATAAAATGAGAAACCCCTCCCCTCTAAATATTGATTCTTCCAATTTGGGACTTGAAACTAGCAAGAATAAATGTTTGGATTTTTTTTCTTTCTTTTTATCTCTAAAACAGTTCAAAGTACTTTGGAGTTTTTAAAAGAGGTTCAGAAGTTAAAATTATGTGTCAGTACTGGAACTTAAAAAAAGTTGCTTGAGCTAAAGTCGAGCGTATCTGTGTTTGTAGACTGTCTATCTTCACCACCCTTTTTTTGCACGTGTGTGTGTGTGTGTGTGTGTGTGTGTGTGCGCGCATGCGTGTGTAGGCACTGTTGATGTCTGATATCTTCCTCAGATGCTCTCCACTGTATTTTTAAACTTTTATTGATAGATTCTATACTTACAGATAAAAAACCATTATGATTCCCTCCCCACTCTCTCCCATGTCTCCTCCCCCTCTCAGTTAGTCTCTGTTTTGTCTCGGTGTCATCATTTTTTCCTCCCATTATGTGTAGGGATTATCAGGCACTGCGAAGTCATGAATGTCAAGGGCGTTTTGTGTCTGGAAGCGTGTGTTGTTCTTCACTATATTTGTTAAGAGCCTGGAGCTCCCTGGTTCAAGCAGCTCCAGGAATCTCCCTGGCTCAGCCTCCCCATGCAGGGCCTGTACCACCACACCCAGCTTTTATGTGGGTGCTGGGGTCCCCACTGAAGTCCTCATGCTTGCGTGGTGGACACTTTACTCACAGAGCCATTTCTCCAGCTTCTGACTTATTGTTGCGGTCATCATTCTAGTTGCTGCCCAGAAAGAACCCAAGCAAAAGCGGCTTGTGGAGGAATGGGTTTATTTGGCTTACGGACTCGAGGGGAGACTCCATTCTGGCAGGGAAAACGATGGCGTGAGCAGAGGGGTGGACATCACCTCTGCCACAGCACTGCAAACAGCGGCAGGAAGGTGTGCCAAACACTGGCAAGGGGAAGCTGGCTTATAACCTCATAAGCCCACCCCTGACAACACAGCTCCAGCGAGGTTGTAAAACCCAAACTGCCATCAGCTGAGGATGGATCACTCAGAACGCATTCATTTGTTTGTGGGGGACACCTGGATCAAACCATGACACTTATATATCGTTTTGAAAAGCAGACACTTTCTGCTCTTGAAGATGAATATCTTTAACCAGCTACCAAGAAACCACATTCCTACAATTCAAATGGCAATGAGTAAATCTCTCCCTTTAACATTCGAGTCTGCGGACAGAACATGAAATGATTCCATTTTATTTACCATCCTATACCCATAGATCACCTTGACTTGAAAGCATGCTTTTTCTAGAAGCTTCTAAACTTAATGGATTACAGAGGATTACAGAGAAAACACATCAACAGTGGCCCTCTTGAGGCGTTAATCACATCCTGCTTGGAGCTGCTGGTGTTTTATCAACTTGGCCCTTGCTCGTTCACTGATCATCCCCAGGCCTCACTGTGAGTCTGCTGAGCGGACAGATATGGGTCACCGTGGCCTGCAGCCACACGGGCCCAGAGAAGAGTGGAACACATCTTTCCCTGACGAAATAAAAAGCTAGGGCCGGTGTGGTGGCGCACGCCTTTAATCCCAGCACTCGGGAGACAGAGGTAGGAGGATCGCCGTGAGTTCCAGGCCACCCTGAGACTCCATAGTGAATTCCAGGTCAGCCTGGGCTAGAGCGAGACCCTACCTCCAAAAACCAAAAACAAAAAAAACCTAGGTTCTAATGGAAGTAACTTGGATTTCAGCGTGACTCATCAAAACCTATCTCCGTCCAATTTACTCTCACAAATTACAAGTTGCAAAGAGAAAAGAAGCAATGAATGTGCCCATGAAAGTTCTTAGAAGTCTTAGGAAGAATGAACGATGCGGTTTTCAGAGGTGAAGGTTTGGATAGGGTTGTTTTAACAGTGAAATGCCTTCCCTAATCCCTTCTCTACACACGCACACACCAGATATCACAGTGAGGCCAGAGACTGGAGACAGAGGTTCTGGGACCACACCTTTGTTGCTATGTAAGATTATTTATTATTGGCCCAGAGCTGGCACAGTTGAAGAGGGGAGGGGAGAGGTGGGGCCTGAGGCCGGCATGGATGGCTGGTGTTAGTGAAAGGCTGGGGGATATTAAGGGAAGACAGTGGAAGGGAGCTCTGGATCTGAGCCAGGAAGTGAGAGGGAAGAGAGGGAGAGAAAGAGAGAGAGAGAGGAAACATGGGAGAGATAGAGGAAGGATGTGTGTGTAGAAAAGAAAGCTGAGGGCTGGAGAGATGGCTCAGTGGTTAAGGAACTTGCCTCCAGTGCTTAAGGTCAATTCCCCAGGACCCACATAAGCCAGACCCACAAGGTGGTGACCCTTATGCGCTCTCTCTCTCTCTCTCTCTCTCTCTCTCTCTCTCTCTCTCTCTGTAGCTCTCTGCTTAAAAATGAATAAATCAAATATTGGAAAAGAAAGCGGAGACAGATACAGAGGGAGAGAGACAGAGATATAAGCAGAGAGAGAACACACGCGCCTTCATGAAAGAGGGCCTGAAAGAAGGGAAGAGAATGACCTCTGGGGGCTTTTATGCCCTTGACCTTGGGGAAGGGTGACTGGCCAGTAGGGGAGGTGCTTAGAGTGGCATGGAGACCTTCACTCCTCATAGTCAATGGTGGGGGTGGGGGAAGAGCTATGAGACTCTGACAATAACCAAATGTCATATCTGAGAAGTTTGGGGTGCCTCCAGAGGCAAGCCTGGGTCTTACGGTGTCGGTGGCCCCTTCACTGTCAAATGGCCCCCCGTTCTCATTCAGTGAGCTCATCCTCACGGTTTAACTTCTCGCCATCTGTGTCTCACACACCAACCTTGCCTGAATTCTACGTTTACACATATAGCCTGGTGACCAGCTACCAGATGTCCCCTGCTCTCCTGAATTCAAAACGTGTCACCCTCACCTCTGGGGCTGGAGAGCTTGCTGCACAAGGACATGAGTTTGGATCCCAGGGCCTCCTGTCAAAGCTGGAGCTGTGGGCAGCTTCTGTAATCCCAGCAGGCCTACAAGATGGGAGAAGAACATTCCAGAAGCCCATGGACCAGCTAGGCTGGAAAGCAAAGCTGTGAGCAATGCCTCAAATGAGGGAGAAGGTGAAGGCAAGTTGTCCTCTGACCGCCACATTCATGAGGTGGTGTGCGCACACGTACACACACACACACACACACACACACACACACACACACACGCACGCACAATGTTCACTTCTCCATCCTCTCACACCAAAATGAAACAAACCACAGGCTCTATCTCTTTCAATTGTTAGCAAACCCGGGGTTTGGCCCAGGCCCAGGCCTGTGATCTGGTTTCCTAAGTGAATTTTTCCTGGGACTCAGGAGCACCCAGTCCCTCCTCCATGGATGCCACAGGTCATGTCAGCCTTACTCAGCACAGGCCTGGGGCCCACGAAGCCCGAGACATTTCCTGTAGAGCCTTTCACAAAGGTCCTCTGCTGTCATTTGTCCATTGCTTTCCCCATCTTCAGAGAGCAAAATCTAACCAGTTTTCTCTACTGGATATTTTCACGTTCTCCTTGCCGCATCTTGAATCGGGGTCCTGATGGTCTCTCACCTTGATCAGCAACAAACTCTTCCCCTCAGGCCTCACCCCTGAAACAGTGCTCATCACGATTGTTCTGGTATTCAGAGAACATCCTCTTCGCACATCTGGGGGCAGATGTGCCGACATGACAGCTTTCGTTCCAAACTACCAAGAGCACGCAGAGGACAGGCAGTCTTGGAAGATCGGGTACATCCCTTCAGACGAAGAGAGGATCTGTTTGCTTTCTGGTCTAATAAAGATAGTCTCTCCCTGCACAGCAAGGATTAGGAAGGCTCCCGGGCTTCTGTCTTATAAATACTGGTGAATCCCAAGATGAGGTATTTTTGTCCGTGATGTAAAACCCACTGTGTGCACAACTTCCATGTGGAGCAATCTTCCTATGTAGACCTAATGGGTGGACAACATCTCCCTGGACTAACCTTCCTGGTGCCTCCAAGGAACTCTGGGAACAAGGAGAACCCATTAGAACTTGAAGTTAATGGTGCATGGGCAGCATCTTTTGTCTCTGATTTGGGAGTATCATGGCTGTGTGTGTGTGTGTGTGTGAGAGTGTATGTGTGTATGTGAGTATGTGTGTGTGAGTATGTGTGTGTATGTGAGTGTATGTGAGTGTGCGTATGTGTTTGTGTGTGTGTATGTGTGCATGTGTATGTGTGCATATGTGAGTGTTTGTGTGCAAGTTGTGTGAGTGTGTGTGTGTGTGTGTGTGTGTGTGTGTGTGTGTGTGTGTGTGTGTGTGTAGGGTATATCTTAGCTAGTCTCTTGACAGTCCTCCCAGGTGTTGGGATTACAGTGTGAGTCACCACACTAGGCTCTGTGGGAGAATTTATGCCACTAAATAATGAAGAACCCTAGAGAAAAGGCCAGGTGTGGTGGTTCACACCTGTAATCCCAGCACTAGGGAGGGAAACCGAGTCAGGAAGACCACTGTGAGTTTAAGGCTAGTTTAGGCTATAAAAGGAGACCCAGTCTCCAAAAAAAAAGGAAGGAAGGAAAGAAGGAAGGAAGGAAGGAAGGAAGGAAGGAAGGAAGGAAGGAAGGAAGGAAGGAAGGAAGGAAGGAAGGAAGGAAGGAAGGAAGGGCAATAGAAAATTGTTTGGAGGCTGGAGAGATTGCTCACTGGTTAAGGCGCTTACCTGCAAAGCCTAATGACCTGAGTTCAGTTCCCAAGTACCTCTGTAAAGCCAGATGCACAAAGTGGCACATGTGTCTGGAGTTCTGTTGCAGCAGCTAGAGGCCCTGAGGTGCCTGTTCTCTCTCTCTCTCTCTCTCTCTCTCTCTCTCTCTCTCTCTCTCTCTCTCTCTGCTTGCAAATGAAATATATAATAAAAATTGTTTGGTGTCCAGGTTCCTCGGAGCTCACTGGTTGCTATGCTGAGGTTTGGAGACTATTTTTGCAAGCCCACGTGAGCCGGCAGACCACACCGTAGGTAGACCGAGTGCCGTCCCATGCATTCCAAGCGAGGGATGTAACGTCTAATGAAACTTGGCTGGAATCTCTCCACATGGACTATTTCATTAGGTGTAGTATTTATACACTGGCAAAAAAAAATTCTGCCCTGTAGTTTTCCATTAACTTTTCCAGAGAGCAATCTCTCTGGTCCTTGGGAACTCAAATTAGAATTTGCGTGTGTGTGTGTGTGTGTGTGTGTGTGTGTGTGTGTGTGTGTGTGTGTGTGTGTGTGGTGTATGCACGTGTATGTGCCCTTGCATTAGGGGCCTAGGGTGGTCTGAACAGAACCGTGGGTGTCTGCTTCATAGCCCTTCCACCCGTTCTCACTGCAGCCAGCCTCGAGAGGCTGCTGTGTTAAATGATTCCCTGGTGCCGTGGTGGGGGAGAATAGCAGAGACTTGGCCCCCCTCAGTGACAACACACTTGGGTCAAGAGAACCCGGCTGAAGACTGGGCTCTCCATGGTCCCCTACCACAAAGACTGATCCAGAAGGCCCACGGAGGAGGATATCCAGCTGACTGGGGATGGGGAAGGGGGGCAACGGGGAATTGGGGATAACAACTCATGGTTGGCCCACTAAACAATGGAACTCATTATGGACAATAAAGAAAAATAAAATAAAATAAATGATTCCCTGGTCTTTGCTCCCCTGGGCAGGACTGGAGTAAAGGGCATGTGTGACCATGCTCAGCTGTTTATGGAGGTGCTGGAGACTCGAACCCGTGGTTTGAGGCCCCCTCGGGTCCTTGTGTTTGTGTCTCTTCGGCCCTAGGATTAGGGACTTTAATCTGACCATACAACTAAGGCTCCAACCTTGGTCATCAAAGATATTACTGATTTTTATAAAATAGGTGCCATGATAGACAGATGGGGAAATGGCTCAGTTAGTCAAGTGCTTGTCTGAATTCCATTTCTTTTTAACAAGCCAGGTGTGGTGGTAAGGGCTTGTAATCTCCGGGTTGGGAAGGCAGCCATAGGCAGATATCTGGGGCTCCTTGTCCAGCTGGTCTGGCCTACGTGGAATGTTCCAGGCGAATGAGAGACCGTGTCTCAAAAACAAAAATAAATCAAAAAACTGTGAGCTTTGCGTAAGGAAAGACACCGAGGTTGCCCTCTGGCCTCCGCATGGATGTACACATAGGTGTGTGCACCAGCTTACACCTGTACCCACACACGTGTGCACACATCACACCCATAAGAAAAGAACATCCTGCCTTTACCTCAAGCTACAATGCAAAACCAGAAATATGTCCCTTCCTCATTCAAAGCCAGAGCAGCTAGTTTCATCGTTTTCTTAATTTTTTTTCTAAATTTTTCCTTACTACCAGAAAGCGTAATACATCGAACTTTATACTTATAACCTGTAAGTATACTTATCACTTATAAATAGAAATTATAACCTTATGATATCGTTGGAGACTATAGAAATACATGTTTAGACTTCACATGAGTGGGAGTGGTGACAGATTTTGAAGTAATTTATTGAAACATTTGGCTATAAAAAACAAAAAGAATATTTATCAGGAGCTATTTCTCATCCTACAAGGCCTAAAAGTTCTTAGTCTCTTTTTATATAAAAAAAATCTGGGACTGGTGAGATGGCTCAGCGGTTAAGGCACTTGCCTCCAGTGCCTAAGACCCTGGGGTTCAATTCCCCAGGACCCACATAAGCCAGACCCACAAGGTGGTGGCCCTGGTGAGCTCTCTCTCTCTCTCTCTCTCTCTCTCTCTCTCTCTCTCTCTCTCTCTGTCTCTGTCTCTCAGCTTGAAAATGAATAAATAAAATATTTTTTAAAAAACCTGCCAGGCATGGTGGTACACACCTTTAATCCCAGCACTCGGGAGGCAGAGGTAGGAGGATCACCATGAGTTCAAGGCCACCCTGAGACTACAGAGTGAATTCCAGGTCAGCCTGGGCTAGAGCGAGACCCTACCTCGAAAAACAAAAACAAAAAACAAAACAAAACAAAAAAACTTACATCTAATGTATCTTTTTAAAGGCTGTAGAAAAAACAAACTTTCAATAGCTTATGGCAAAAACAAGAAGGCTTATGGCGACTTCAGAGGGTACCTTTAGTGACCCACAGGTACACACAACCATCTTGTCTTCTCCCTAAGATCTGCACTCTTGAAAGTAAAGGTTCAATCTCATAAAAACCAATCGATACACTGAGCACTGGTATTCCAGTCATGCAACTCAGAAGGGGAATCTACTAAAGGCAAAGAAAGGAGCTGGCAGCCATGCTCACAGGGCGAGCTTGGGGCAGTATCTGCAGAGGAGAATTGCAACAAAAGAAGCCCCTGCATCTTTAATTCATTACCTCTAATTTCTCCCCAAACATCAAGGGGATTAAATTCGTTTGCATCAGTGTTAATCCTGAGGAATTTATTAGCTCCTTTTCCAACATTGTTTTAAAATGACTTACTTTCTTTTTTAGATGGTCCAAGATTTTTAACCTCCCACATGCCAGGAAGTTTCAGCAGAACAGAGAGAAAGTCAGGAGTGTCATGATTTGGTGCCTGGGGACAGCTGCAGCCTGATTTGTTGTGGGTTGACCCAGACACCACCACCCCCTGCTGTGCTGAGAGTTACCAGGGAAAGTTCTGGAAGGTTTCCTTCTACACTGGTATGTGACTGGGCCTGATCCACTGTGTGAAGTATAAGTAAAT
This sequence comes from Zapus hudsonius, assembly GCA_004024765.1. NCBI lineage: Eukaryota > Metazoa > Chordata > Mammalia > Rodentia > Dipodidae > Zapus > Zapus hudsonius. The sequence continues at coordinate 2,314 of PVHP010047727.1, read as the reverse complement.
TACAAGTGAGGTCTAACAGCTACTGTATTCACACCTTGATTGCATGAAGGAACGTCAGTGCTTTCCTGGCTCAGATAGGCTTATTATAATAGACTGGGAAAATAATTCAGGCAATATCTCATGAAAGCAGCTTGTTGGCAATTGAAAATTCTATAGTTTAAAAAATATCTTTATTATTCAAAATTAGATACATTGTATAGGCAAATATTGTGTTGGTATCCCATTTCCCTCCTCCCTGTCCCCAACGCCCTGGGTATCCTCCTCAGTGGGCACACTGGATCAGTCCATGGGGTAGGGGAGGCAGCCAGGTTCCCCCACTTTGTGTGTTGTTGCTGAGGGGGCCATGTCTCTGGATATTCTCCCCCACCATGGCTCTTACATTCTTTCCACCCCCCTTCCACTCAGTTCCCTGAATCATGGTGGGTGAGTTTTAAGTCTGCTTTATTGTTGAGATCTTAAGGGACTCTGTAATTCTGCTTTCGGATGTGTTGGAAATCCCATGTCTGTCCCGTTGACTTGGAACTCTGTGGGCTCAGGAAGCTTTGCAATGAATGGAAGGTTCCCGTGTCCGGCCCGTAGGACAAACCAGTTAAACCAGCGCCTTCAAGTCCTGGAACGTGTGGAGTCTGGCAACGTGTGAGTCACAGCTGACCTTTCTCAGAGTCACCTCGGTTGTGCAAAGGGTGGAAGCCGATGACCCAGCTGTGAGGTGAAGGTGAGGGGGACCCAGCGAAGGTGAAGGGACCTGAGTGTCCCGTGGGTGCTGAGGAGAAGCGGTGCCTCGTGTCTTAACAATGCCTAGACTATACGCATATGCCAGACAAGAGTGATGGAGGCATGGCCCCAGCTTTCAAGGAAGACATCATCTAAACCAGCGACAGGAAGGACAACAGTTACACTGAAATATGATGGGAACAAAAATAGCAGTGCCGTGGACAGACCACGGGGAAGGGAAAAGAATGCCCTTGACTCAGCACCAAGGATGTGGGTGTTTAGCTCACAGGCAAGCAACAGGGAATGGAAGGACTATGGTAGGGCCTGGAGCCTGTGGAGGCTGGCTCGTTCGTGGAAGTGAAGGTCTAGTGTGGCTGATTGAAGGGGGTGGAGAGGAGTGAAGGCACCTCAAGGGGAAGATTGAGCTCAGCACCCAAAGGGCTTCGCTGGACACCTGAAGGAATTTGAACTAAGAGGGAAACACAGGAAGCTTAAAGCATGTTGTGTTCTGTGTTGGTTCAACAGTCCTGGCATGGAACCTGGGGCCTGGCATGTAAGGTAAGGTTCATTGTTCAGCCATATCCTTTGTTCCCATATAAATATTATATATGTGGTTATTTTTAAAATTATTTTACCTGTCATGTCCATGGTGGAACACACCTTTCATAACTAATTGATGAGTGACCAGTAAGTGTTTCAAATAGCAGTCTGTGGACATTCCACACTACAGACCACACTCCTGTTTTGTGAAACCTCAACAAAATCATCAGGGATCCCACGTCTCATCACTGTTGGCTATGAGACATCCATGGCCTTCCAATCGACCTGATGCTGCTGCAAATTCTCTCTCTCTCTCTCTCTCTCTCTCTCTCTCTCTCTCTCTCTCTCACACACACACACACACACACACACACACACATACACATGAACAGTAGTCCAGGCTGGCCTCAAACTCACATGAAGCCCAGGCTAGGCTCAGGCTCAGGCTTCTGGCCTCAGCCTCCTGAGTACTGGGATTACAGGTGTGTTTCTTCACACAATACTGCTCACTTCTCTTTCAACCAACCACAATCTTCAACCATCTGAAGTCAGAGCTATTACAACACTATTCAAAGTTCAAATCATACTCAGTAGAGCCATTAATCAATGGCTTGGAGAGGGCAGAGCAAGATGGTGGAAGAGTAACAGCATCACCAGGACTCTCTCCTTAAAGGTTTGATTTTCCAGCTGGGATCCAAACCCCGGACCCCAGCCGGACCTGAACCCAAACCCACCCTCACCCCAGCTTCTGCACCAGCACAGACAGGGTTCCCCCGTGGCTCTCTGCTCCACAGAGGAAAGGAGAGCCACTCCCTCCCCCACCCCAAGCTCCCACCATTATCTCCTCCCAGCCTGTTCCACACCACCGGCTGAGCACCTTTCCCTCACAGGGCCCCTTCCCTCCAGCACCCGATCCTCCGGCGCAATTCTCCCCATGACCCCCCCCCCATACACAGGCAGACACGATCCTTGGGCAAACTGACCTAGCTTGGTTCCAGGGCCAGACCTCAGGCAGATACCTGGGAACCTCAGCAGAGGCTGGTTCAGATGGGTACCTGCC
>PVHP010047726.1:0-12783 GCA_004024765.1 Zapus hudsonius | reverse complement strand
CCTGGGCCTTTGGCACTGGAGCCAAGTGCCTTCACCTCTGAGCCATCTCTCCAGCCCAATTTCACTTTTCTTTACAGCTGAATAAAACTAGTGTGTCTATGCACCCCACCTTCTTTATCTGCTCCCTGTTGGTAGGCTCTGCAGAGTAAAGCAAAGAGGCGACAGGAGACATGCCAGGCGTGGCAGAGCTGCGTCCTATGGTGGATCTGTGTTTCAGCTCTGAGGAACCTCCTGACTGAGGCCCATGGTGGCAGCGCCAGTTGGCCCCCCCAACAGCAGTGAGAAGAGCCTCTTTCCTAGACCTTCACTTCCATTGGCTTTTAGGCCTTTCCGTCCAGGTGCAGATGGAATTTCAAAGCAGTTTTAATTTGAACTTTCCCTGAGGACTAAGCTTGTTGAACATTTGTAAGAAATAATTATAAATGTATTTTATAATTTTTGAATTTCTTCTTTTGGGAACTGTTTCCTGGGTCATTTATTATTTGCTGCTTTTTTTGTGTGTGTGTGTTTTGAGGTAGGGTCTTTCTCTAGCCCGGGCTCACCTGAAATTCACTGTGCAGTCTCAGGGTGGCCTTGAACTCAAGGGGCTTCTCCCACCTCTGCCTCCGAGCGCTGGGACTAAAGTCGGACACTATCACGTCCTGCTTGTTTGCTTTTTGATTGCCTAGATTTTTTAGTTCCTTATGCATTCTAGACATTAATTGTCTGTCAGATATGAGTTGATTTTTGTGCACAGTGAGAGATAAGGATCTAGCTTCATTCTTCTAGATGTGGATGTGGAATTTCCCAGCACCATTTGTTGAAAATGCTGTCTTTTCCCCAAGGTGTGTTTCCTCCCCTAGATGTGTCTGGTTTGAACACTCATCCCAGCGGTGTGTGACTGATTAGGACAGTATTTGAGGCCAGGAAGACCGGGCGGAGTACTAGGCTCTCCAGGATCCCCTGCCACGAGGACTAATCCAGACGGCCCACGGAGGAGGATATCCAACTGATCGGGGAAGGGGAGGGGGGGCATTGGGGATAACAACTCATTGTTTGCCCACTAAATAATGTAACTCATTATGGACAATAAATATTTATTTTTTAAAAAGGATACTTTGTTAAATAGCAATGGGGAGACTGAGCACCTTGCCTTATCGCAGGTTTCAGTGAAAATGCTCCAAGTGTTTCTCCATTTAGCATATTGCTATAGGTTTGTTACGTACAGCCTTCCTCAGCGGGAGATACGTTCCCTCCGCTCCTAGTCTTTCCAGAGGTTCTATCATGAGGGGACGCTGTATGTTACCAAAAGCCTTTTCTGCATCTATTGAGATGATCGTGTGGTTTCTATTCATATTCTATTTATGTGAAGTGTTACATTTATTGATTTACATGTGTTGGATTATCTACGCATCCCTTGGAGTAGAACTCACTTGGGAGCCGAGGAGATGACTCAGTGGTTTAAAGATCTGGCCTGGGCTTAATTTACACACACACACACACACACACACACACACACACACACACACACCACACACATACACACACATACACACACATACACACACACACATACACACACACCACACACATACACACACACTACATAATTTTTATAAACCTACTTGACTGATGCAAATTTGATTTGCAAATTTTGTTGAGCATTTTTGAGTTGGTTTTTATAGTTTTATATATCTGTGTATTTCTATAATTTTCTAATTTTGTCGTGCCTATATTGGTTTTGCTGTGAGTGGAATGTTGGCTTCGTAGAAGGAGCTGAGGAGCATTCTTTCCTATTTAATTTTATGAAATAACTTGAGAAGTAATGCCTGCAGATCTTCTATAAAGGTCTGATGGTCTACCATGAATCAGTGTGAACCTGGATTTTTTTTTTGAATGGAAGATTTTTAATTACTGCTTCAACCTCATTACTTGTTATGAGTTTAAATTGTGTATCTCAACTTGTTTTAACTTTGGTAGCTCATATGTTGAGAAATTCATCTATTTCCACTAGGTTTTCCAGTTTGGTTGAATACAGTTTCTTGAAGCATGCTTTTATGATTCAGTTTCATTAGTATTGGTTGTAATGTCTCCTTTTTCATCTCTAACGTTATTACGATCTCCTTTCTCTTTATTTTGATCAATTTGGCTAAGGGCTTATCTATATTGTTTATTTTTTCAAAGAACCAACTCTTTGTTTCATTGATTCCTTTGTAGGGTTTTTTGTTTCCAATTTATTGATTTCTGACTTGATCTTGATTATTTCTTTCTGTCTGGTCCTTTGGGGTTTGGTTTATTCCTATTTTACCTAAGCTTTCAGGTACATATTTAATTCACCTATTTGAGATCTCTCTACTTTTGTAATGTAGACATTTAAAGCCATAAAATTCCCTCTTTGGACTATCCTCATTGTATTCATAGGTTTTCATATTTTGTTTTCATTTTCTTTCAGTTTGAGAATTATTGATTTTCTTCTTGATTTGCTCAATCCATTGATAGTTCCTAAAATAATTGTCCTGCTTGCCAAAGCTTTTATCCAAGAGCAAGTCTGAGCACCACTCTTTGGTATTTCACTTAGAAACGGTCATGACTCCAAACATCTCTGACCTCTCCAAGTTACCCAGAATTCCTCTCTGGTAAGTCAGAATATCATTCTCAGCTTCCGGAGGTTCAAAAACATCCTTGGTAGTCATTAAATATTGGACAATTGACTTAATTTCTTGAACCTCAATTTGGGCATCTATAAAATATGGACTGAAGTTGCTTTACTGACAGAAGGTAAAAATCATTCCTCCTATGAAAACAAGTGACACTGAAGACATGAGATGTCCAGGCCTTCATCAGTTATATAGTAGATACAGAATGAATTTTACATCTCCTGTTGCGGGCAGCTTTCTAGTTGCTGCGCAGAAAGAACCCAAACAAAAGCGGCTTGTAGAGGAATGGGTTTATTTGGCTTAGGGACTCGAGGGGAGACTCCATCCTGGCAGGGAAAACGATGGCATGAGCAGAGGGGTGGACATCACCTCCGCCACAGCACTGCAAACAGTGGCAGGAAGGTGTGCCAAACTCTGGCAAGGGGGAGCTGGCTTAGAACCCCATAAGCCCGCCCCCAACAACACAGCTCCAGCGAGGTTGCAAAACCCAAACTGCCATCAGCTGAGGATCGATCTATCAGAATACATTCAATTGTTTGTGGGGGACACCTGTATGACATCTCCTCTACCCCGCCCTAGGCTGCTGCCTCCAAGGACGTGGTGCTAAGATTCAAAAATTACCCAAATGCATCTCAGAGCTTGAAAAATGGCACCCTAAAAGCCCAAACCCACTGTCAGGTTGGAATTTACACAGGTGGAAGAACTCTTTCCTGAGAACAAATACTCACAATGCATCTCTTAGTTGTGCACACAGACAGCCTAGGTGTACATGTGTGAAGAACACACATACTCGTGCACATACGTCTACACAGGTGCATGGCTCCCATTGACATAGTAACAGATTTGGGAAGAAAAATCAGTTAATGATGCAGACATGCTTTTCCTGGGACTGGAGTCAAAAATCCTGAGGAGCAGATAGATGAGGGGATATAGCTCCATCCCAGGGCAGCCTGATGTGTCCCTGCCTCTGTTTCTATTTTCTTGACGCCTGGCCTTGGCCCAACAAGCTACAGACTCAGACTTCTGCCTTTCCCCAGTTCTTGTTCCCTGGGAGAACAAATTCTGAACATAGCCTCAAGATAGTTTCAGAAAGGTGGTTCTAGAAAGAAAGGGGAAAGATTATTTCTACTTCAGTCTGTTCTGTAGTGAAAAAGAGTCATGAGCTTAGAAAAATCCAAATTTTACTTCCGCATTGAATAATCTAAACAACTAAGAATAAGTAGAATTTCTGAAATAACATGATGCTAATATTTTGAAAAATAAATGCTGGACAATAAAAAAAAATAATTAAAAAAGGAAAAAGAAATGCTGATTTTTTTCATTAATGATACTTGTAAATCCCCGTCCCTATTGATTATTGTAGATCAACCTGGTCTAGAAATGAGCTTTTCAGACTTCCTTACTCCAGCCTATCAGTCTGTGATTGTTGCTATGCCTCTGATATCATCCACTTCATGAGATCATGACGCTCCCTTGTCCCAAAGATCACAGCGGGGTGGATGGTCTGTGAGGTCCACCACCCGTGTGTTCACGAATGTGCCCTATTCTTTCTTCTTATATAACAGGCAGGGGGACTGTCTAGAGAGCATTAGCTCATGTTATTCAAAACCTCCGGGATGTGTGCCCAAGGGGAGCAGAGAGCATCTCCTCTTCCACCCAGCAGATGCTTTGTTCACTGAAGAACACAGCTGCTCGCCTTTCGGTGAGGTGCGTCCTTGTCTTTCCTCCAGTGCTGCTGCACCGAGATGGACGGACCTGGGGGTCCTTCCCCAGAAACCCCAATCCCTGTTGTGTTGAGTTAAAATGTCCCCTATAGACTCATGAGTCTGAACACTTGGTCCCCCAGCTGGTGGTGATGTTTGGAACTTTATGAAGTGGGGCCTTATTGGAGGAAGTGTGTCACTAGGGTGGGCCCTGAGCCTTCATAGTGTGACCTCACTTCCTGTGGTTCACTCTCTGCTTCCTGACTATATATGCAATGTCATTCGCCACCTCCCACTCCTGCCACCATGATAGACTGTACCCACTGGAACTGGAGGGCAACGTAAACCCTTTCTTCCTTCCTTAAGGTGTTTCTTGTCAGTCGCAGCAATGATAAACTAACAGAGTTCCACACCCTCACCCTCTGTCATCAGCCACTGAGGATATGGCTGAGGGCTGGTGGGGGCTTCTGAGCCCAGACTCCGGTCAGATGGCAGAAGAAATCCCTGTGCCCCTTGGCAAATCAGGGACTTTATCCATTTCACTCAGCACAGTGTTACAAATGACCAGGAGAACACAGGAAATATGAGCAGCCAGGTGGCAGTGACAGGGAGAATGAGGCAGAGCTATGCATGCTGGGAAGTGGTGGCCTTAATTAGAATGTGTATGTACAGTATTTATCTTCCCCTCAGCCTATAAATAAGGCCAGCATGTGTGATTACTGATGTCTGCCGTCATTTCATACAGCCCCTGCTTTGATGGAGCACCAGTGGCTGCAAAATAATATTTTCTCCCCTTTTCTTTGGTGTCAGCTCCTGCTCGGAAACCCCTCCAAGGCGTTTAGAACTGTGACTGCAGAGAGAAGGCAGGGGCATCGCCTCTAGGGATCTGAGGGAGAATTGCTCTTCTAGAATCTGTGCCAGAAATCAGGAGTCCTAGTGATGGAGCATTCGGAACTGAAGGTCTAATCCGTTCTCATCCTCCGCACAGGCATTTGCTACCCTTCCCCAATCCTTTTTTTTTAATTGACCATGAGTTACATTGTTTAGTGGGCCAACAATGAGCTCTTATCCCCAATTCCCCGTTGCCCCCCTTCCCCATCCCCAGTCAGCTGGATATCCTCCTCCTCCGTCTGGATCAGTCTTTGTGGAAGGGGACCATGGAGAGCCCAGTCTTCAGCTGGGTTCTCATGACCCAGGTGTGTTGTTACTGAGGGGTGCCAAGTCTCTGATATTCTCCCCACCACGGCTCTCACAATCTTTCCGCCCTCTCTCTCTTCTGCTCAGCTCACAACATTAAAGCAGCCTTAATACCCACCCACCACGACTCCCCAATCCTTTTAATGTTGGCTGTGCCAGACCTTCCTCCAGAGCCACACGGTCTGGACACACTGTCTCCTCCTTCACCTTCTTCTTCCCATTTGTCTCTCTCCTCCCTCCTCTCTCTCTCTCTCTCTCTCTCTCTCTCTCTCTCTCTCTCTCTCTCTCTCTCTCCCTTCCCACCCCTCCTCCTTCTTCTTCATCTTCCAGCTTCCTGGAGAAATGTCATGGATTCCTTCTCAGAGGAGACCTTCACTATTTCCCATCCAGTCAAACTGCTGCAAATCCACCTGCCATTCCCACTTCCCTTCCTTCAAAGACAAGAAGAAGGAAAACCAACTGACCACAGACACCTCAGCCTCAGCCTCCCCTTGGGTCTTACTCCCCGTCTCCATGTTTTGTTGTCTGAGGTACCATAAGGCACAAGGCATTCGGTGAGATGTTAAGCCCCACAGAGGTTGCATTAGGGAGCTGAAGGCATAGGACACCTTCCTTTCCCCTTCCACTATGGCCATGGTAGAAAGAGACCTTCTGCTCAGAGAAATGGCACTATAGATATATCCCCACAGAAAGCAACAGGAGAGAGATAGAATTCTCATGGGAAACCTGCAAATGTGACAGAAAGTCAGCTACTTCGGATAATCTACAGGAGATGTGATAGGTAGCATCTCCAAGCTGGCAGATGGATTGGAAGCTTCCTCTGGCATCTCATTGCCCGACTGAAGAGCAACGCACTTCAGAATGTCTCATGAGACAGGCTTGTACAGGAAAACCCTCTGGACGCCACCAGCAGTCCTGGACTTCATTACTCACTAGCTCTGTGCTCTGGAGCAAAGCCCCGATCACTGTGCCCGAGTCTTGTCTCCTCAGCTGACAAACGAGGTATTTCATACTCACCCGCAGCACAGGTGGGTGTCTACACCCCCAGGACGCCTCTGGCCTTGCGGGGGAGATGCTGAGCGATGGACCAGGACACAGAGGAGGCTTCTCGGGAGGATGAACACGTCACGCCATCGTGGATGAAGGTGGGCTTCCAGGTGAATCATGGTGAGAAGACTCAGAAGCTCTGGACGAATGCGAGCCTGTGGTTGTGGTGAATTGGAGGAGCCGAGCGTCTCGCAAGGCTGATGTCGTAGCAAGAGCTGGACTCAGAGAGAGTTTATCAGAAGAGCTGAAGGCGAGGGGACACGGGCCAGCTTGGCTAAATACTCAGACACACTGAAGCTCTCCAGTCTGCAGGACACGGACCAACTGCCTCATAAAAAGACACATTTAACCCGTCATGCCTTCTGTTGGCAGAGGGAGAAACTGAGACTAAGAAGGTTTTTAGTAACCGGGTCTCAGGTGCCGCATCTTGATGGTCGTGAGGGTTTATTTTCACTGACAGCTTGACAGGACCTAGAGAATCCGTGTCTGTGAGGGACCGTCTTGATTAAGGTAATTGCGGAGGGAAAACCCACTGTGAGTGTGGGTGGCACCATTTCAAAAGCTGGGGTCCTGTAGTATATAAAAGGGAGAGGGCTGGAGAGATGGCTCAGCGGTTAAGGCACTTGCCTCCAGTGTCTAAGGCCCTGGGTTCAATTCCCCAGGACCCACATAAGCCAGACCCACAAGGTGGTGGCCCTGGTGCGCTCGCTCTCTCTCTCTCTCTCTCTCTCTCTCTCTCTCTCTCTCTCTCTCTCCTTGAAAATCAATAAATAAAATATTTTAAAAAATAAAAGGGAGAGAGATGGCTGAGCACCAGAATTCACTCTGCCCTGCTTCCTCACTGTGGAACGGACATGACCAGGTGCTGCTATGCCTCCCCGAAGTGATGGACCAGAACCTGAAATTTAAATTTTAAATTTATTTAAGCAGAAATAAACCCCTTCAACTGATCTTGCTTTGGTGTTTCCCCAGCCACGGAAAGTTGACTGGTGCAGAACCCAGAGCTGAGATATGAACCCAGAGCCTGGCTCCTAAAACCCACGCTCCACTGCAGTGTGCGGAGTGGTCGTCAGAGTGGAGAGAGGGCTGTAGGGGGCTGAAGTTGGACGTTTTGATTTGGGGCTCCAGGGGGCATCGGGGAGAGAGCCCAAGAGAGGGTGGACACTTGGAAAGGCAGAAGGGCAGGACAGTCCTTAACGAGAAGCCGGAAATGGGCAAGAAATGGCCAGTGGGGCTTGTATTTGGGGACACGATCTCACTCATGTGAAGATGAGAAACATGGTGAATCCAACTGGCTCTGGAATGTTCCTTCAATATAGTCACTCTCTGGCTGACTCCTTTCATCCAAATTCCTAACAAAAACTCATCATTTGGCCAGATGTTGGACAAAGACCCTCCCTGGTGTCTTAGAGAGAGGGAACCAGGGTCTTGCAACCTCGGAGAACTGGGTTCTTTTAATGACCTTCTGCAGGAGTCGGGCCTCCTTGTATGGACTGGACAGACAGAAGCAGACAGGTGAGACCGAGAACCAGAGCGGCAAGGACCACCTGACCAGGTCCACCTCTCAGCTTTCCTAGGATCCTGAAATGGTGGTTTCACTATAAAAGCAATGCTGTGATGTGCATGGTGACATAGGACGTCTGAAACCAAGCCATGCTGTTGTTCGAGAACATTCTGTCCTGTGCCGTCGTGGTAGCTCCCTTCCCAACCTCATTATACACAGGCTCGCTCTCTCTTTCTCTTTCTCTTTCTCTTTCTTTTTCCCTTTTTCTTTCTCTTTCTCTTAAGCTCTCTCTCTTCCTCTCTCTCTGCTTGAAAGTGAATAACTAAAATATTTTTTAAAATAACAATAGTATCTTACCAGTAAGATGGTCGAGTGTGTGTATCAATATGCCTTAGGTAGGGTGTGCCAAGAATTCTAGGTGTGTCTAGGGATACCTGGATGACATCATCACCGGAGCTGAATCGCTGAGTAAGCACATGGCCCTCCCCAGCCTGGGCTTCACCACTGAGGCTCTCTCTCTCTCTCTCTCTTTCTCTTTCTCTTTCCCCTTTTCTTTCTCTTTCTCTTAAGCTCTCTCTTCTCTCTCTCTCTTTCTCTCTCTCTCTCATTCTCTATGCATCTTTCACTGAAGACAGCGATGTTGGAAGATGGTCCTGTTTGTTGGAATGCTAGAAATTTCCATTGCTGGCTTTGACACTGCTATTCCACACAGTGTAGTAAGTTGTGGATTTCTTCTTAATTTGCTTTTTTGATTATTGATTGCTTGATTACTTATAATCAATCCTTTATAGGCTAAGCATTAAAAAATACGACAAATATAGGGCTGGAGAGATGGCTCAGAGGTTAAGGCACTTGCCTCCAGTGCCTAAGGCCCCGGGTTCAATTCCCCAGGACCCACATAAGCCAGACCCACAAGGTGGTGGCCCTGGTTCTCTCTCTCTCAATCTCTCTCTCTGCTTGAAAATGAATAAATAAAAATAGTTTTAAAATCCAACAAATATAAAAAGAAATTTATCAATGACATATCCTTTGTAGTTTACCACATATTAGCAAAGGTTTTTCACAGCTGATCAGAAGCCAGATACTGAGGCCTTTCCACAAACATACGGTGAGAGAGCTGTCTGATCCCCAACATAATGAAGGGCTTATATGAGGAGCTGCCCAGTGTAGATGTAGATGTAGCCTGAGCCCATCGGTTTTTGTTGCATAGCTTAGGAGGTAAATTGTAGAAGTGGTCGTTCATGGGCTCCTGGCCAGCCAGCTCAGCCTATTGGCAAGCTCCAGGCAAATGAGAGACCCTGTCTCAAAGAAGGCAGGTGGTGCCTGAGGGTGACACCTGAGGTTGTAGGTGTGTATGTGTATGTGCACCTGCACTCTCACACAGCCTGTTCACACACACATGAACATACACACATTCACCTGCACACACACACACACACACACACACACACACACACACACACACACACACACGGGCCAAAAAAAGCCAAGAAAAATTCAGTATTATGAAAGTGTAAATAATAGGAACCTGGTCAGAGATAAACCGAAGAGTCTGCATAGAATTGAAGATGGAAGGATTTGTCAGATATGAAGGACACAGAGGTTTTGAAAAGAAGCAGTAATACTGCCCCCCACCCAAATGACTTACCGCTGCTCTCTCTCTCTCTCTCTCTCTCTCTCTCTCTCTCTCTCTCTCTCTCTCTCTCACACACACACACACACACACAGCCCTCAATCCCCATGGAGCGTACCATCACTCCCAGTGGGAGGGCCCAGGAATGGGGTTGGGAGGAGGAAGATGGAAGTCCCAAGACAAGACTCGTGCTTGCAAAGTTTCGGCTTCATTCAAAAGCAGGAAGCCATTCACCTGTTCAGAGTAAGTTCCCTGAATGGGTCAGAATATGACACCCTGCCTTCTCGGCCTGCCGGGGTTTCTCAGCCTCAGTCCTGCTGGCTTGCGCTCGGGGTAACTCTTTGCTGTACGTTGCAGGATGTTCACAGCATCCTTGGCCTCTGCATCCATTGCAGGCCTCCCCAGCTAGACAACCTAAGTGTCCCCAGACATCACCAGATCCCCCCTTCCCAGATACACACACTAGGGCACGTAAAACCAGCTCTCGGTGAAGGCCATTTATCTAACCAAATTAAAGCCAAACACACCCACCAAATCTTCCCTCGGTTTGCTTGACGCAGGCTGTGTTCTCTCCCAGCTTTTGGAAGCGCCCCAGGCAGACCACACAGTGGTCTGGCCGGAGTTAGGGAGCCCCGAGTTCATCTTGGTTCTGGCACTCTCTCAATGCACAAGGTAGGCAAGCCGCTCACTCTGGCTAAGCCTCACTTTCTCTGTCTGTGAAATTGGCAGAATAACAGGCCTGTCTCCAAGGCCGCGAGAAAGCCCAGAGAGGCCTCAGAGGGATGGGAGCCTCCAGGCGTTCAATCATCGTGTGTCGTCCTTCTTTTACAGAAACCACTGCCTGAAAGGTGGAGAGCACCTATGGGAAGACGAAGAAGACGATTTTCTTCCCTTCAGGAGCCCATTAGGCCACAGAAGCCTGCCGATGGATCACTGGCGCCCAAGGAACCAACATGACGGCCAGAAACCACATGGAAGCTGCCACCTGGGGGTGAAGGGCCCCGAAGCAGATGCCAGATCGCCGAGACATGACAAGCGCAGGACCACGTCCCCTGGAATGCTCCAGCAGTTCTGGGTGACATCTTTCATCCAGGTGGGCTGTGGAGGGCTCTGCTGTTTCCATCTGGAATGGCAAAGGCGGGAGGAGAACAGCGCTGGAATCCGGCGAATCCTCTACCCACTCGCGAAAATGGATGTGCCATCCAACGAAGACACTGTGCTGCTCGCAGGAACACATAAACAGGGCTCATTCTTCAGCATTCCGCGTTCGTGAGGAACACACCTGCGAGTGAGGACGCATGTCAACACGGTACCAGGTTGGGGACTCAGCCATGGTTGGAGGAGAGGAGAAGGGGGAAGAGGCGGCCCAGAAGAAATGGTTCCCGAGTGGTGCCAAGAGGGGAAAAGATGACAATCTTTCTCCTTGTCAATTTCTGCTCTCAACTCCTATTTGTCTGAAATGACAACTAACAATAACTGTTGTTTTAGTTTTGATAACAAAGTCGTCGACCACAGGTTATAAAAGATAGATGATTATGGGCTGGAGAGATGGCTCAGAGGTTAAGGCACTTGCCTCCAGTGCCTAAGGCCCAGGGTTCAATTCCCCGGGACCCACATAAGCCAGACCCACAAGGTGGTGGCCCTGGTGTTCTCTCTCTTTCTCTCTCTCTCTCTGTCTCTCTCTCTCCTCTCTCTCCCTCTCTGCTTGAAAATGAATAAATAAAATATATTTTTTAAAAAAGATAGATGATTATGTCATGTGGGAATAAAAGCACTCTGTTAAAGAGAGGAATTTAGTGGTAGCTAATGATTTGGTAATAATTTTTTTTTTCGAGGTAGGGTCTCACTCTAGCTCAGGCTGACCTGGAATTCACTACGTAGTCTCAGGCTGACCTTGAACTCTCAGCGATCCTCGCACCTCAGCCTCCAGAGTGCTGGGATGAAGGGAGTGCACCACCCGTCTGGCTAGGAGTAAGAATTTAATCAACTCTGTTTCCCTTCAATTGATCAGAATAAGTCAGTCATCAGTGACTTCAATTCCTTATTTCAGTCTCAGATAAATAGTACATAGCCAGGTTTTCACCTCAGGCTTTGCTCTTTGGAGAAACCCAAAGGAAGAAAGAAATGGCACGTTGCTGAGGAGACACCATCTCTTTTTCACCTATGTTTGAATTTCTGGGTCAATAACAACAGAATGTATGGGAATAATGTGTGGTGAAAGAAACATCCCAATGACACTGAGCTAATTCCTAGTTGTGACGCTTAAACACTTAACATGAGCCGCTGTGAAGCTCGGTGTCTTCATTCACTCTGCCTCTTAGCAATGAGAAATGGCCTGAGGACTACGAGGAGCTTCACCACACCTCTGAGGTTCCCAGCAGCACCAGACCAAGCGGCCTCATCAAAGCCCAGAGGCTGGGACAGTCACAGGTGTGCCTTTCCCAGAAGCCATGATCGTGGGGAGGCTCTGAATCAGCTCCCCCAAATGCAGCTTGGAAGGTCATGAGGCCTTTAGCTCCATTTAGCGGTCAGCTCAACAGGAGAGGCTGGTACACGTGGCCAAAGGAAGAATATGCTCCCTCCAAAACGTGACGAATTCATGGAGATCCTCTATGTGTTAGCCAGTCAGACTCACCACACACACACACACAGAGAGAGAGAGAGAGAGAGAGAGAGAGAGAGAGAGAGAGAGAGAGAGAGAGAGAGAGAACCAGTCTCACTCGTTAATAGCATAGCTTATTTTTTAGTCTGCAGTGATCACGACCAGCCTGATCAAGTGGCTTAATTACTCAGCTTAGCTTGTCATAATTTGTTCATTTTAAATCAAATTTACTTTCGCAAGAAATCAAATGTCACCAATAGAAAAATGCAGGAGAAAATCCTGAAGTCCCTCAACTGTCGACCTGTGTTTGAAAGCCAGCAGGGACAAGAATGACCAGCTGCCCAAGTTCAAGTTTGAAAGCTGACGGTGGAAAAGACAAGCTGTCCAGCGGTGGGTTCACACCTCGAGCCCAGTTACCCACTGTGGAATCCAGAAACCTTCTGGCCTCGCCTCAGATTAGG
>PVHP010047725.1:0-12789 GCA_004024765.1 Zapus hudsonius | reverse complement strand
TTTTTTTTTTTTTTTTTTTTTTTTTTTTTTTTTTTTTTTTTTTTTTTTTTTTTTGGTTTTTCGAGGTAGGGTCTCGCTCTAGGCCAGGCTGACCTGGAATTCACTATGGAACTCACGGTGATTCTCCTACCTCTGCCTCCCGAGTGCTGGGATTAAAGGTGTGCACCACCACACCTGGCTTGATTTCTTTTTGTTTGTTTGTTACTGTTTTGGTTTGTTGAGACTGGGTTTCAGGTATCTCAAGCTGATGCTTCTTGGAACTCACTGTGTGGCAGAGGCTAACCTTGAATTTCTGATCCTCCTGACTCCATTTCCCTCCCAAATGCTGGGATTATAGGTATGTGCCACCATACATGGATCCAGCCTGTCATTTAAATGTCTATTCCATTCTCAAGTTGAGGCTCTGACATGCAGGGGTTAGTGAGCTCACCTCTACCCATTAAAAAAAGGGGGGCTGGAGGGATGGCTCAGCAGTTAAGACGCTTGACTGCAAAGCCTACTGACCAGAGTTCAAGTTCCCAGTACCCACATAGAGCCAAAATCAAAATCTGCCCTTGCATTTCCAGTGCTCAAAAAGTATATTTGAAGCCAGGAGTAGTGATGCATGCCTTTAATCCCAGCACTCGGGAAGCAGAGGTAGGAGGATCATTGTGAGTTTGAGGCCAGCCTGGGACTCCATAGTGAGTTCCAGGTCAGCCTGGGCTAGGTGAGATCCTACCCAGAAAAACAAACAAAAATAAAACCACCTAATTTATTCCCTGAATGTCTTTAGGGAATGAGGCAGTCTAATGAAGTGTTTATTTTTATTTTTATTTTTTGATTTTTCAAGGTAGGGTCTCACTCTAGCCCAGGCTGACCTGGAATTCACTATGGAGTCTCAGGGTGGCCTCAAACTCAGGGTGATCCTTCCACCTCCTGAGTGCTGGAATTAAAGGTGTGCACCACCACGCGCAGCTTGTTATCTTCTTCTCTTCCTATCGAAATGCAGACATGATGGCTGGCACTTCAACAACTGTACTCTGAATGAAAGAGCAAGGGGCATATGCAAGAATGGGGTGTGCAGAGCTGGCAGAGCGTGGATCTTTGACAACATCATAAAGGATGCCCCTTTAGTCTTTGGATCCAGCTGCCTGTCACACATAAACAAATCTTTCCTGACACATGGCGGTCTGGCCTGCACCCAGCACTCCTCCTCTCTTCCTGGTCTCTGTGTTCCTGTACTACTGACTCTCAGTGTCGGAAATCACCAACACTTGTCTGCCTCAGGGTCTTGGCACCTCCTATCCTTAAAATCCTCTCCCCATCAGGCCTCAGCTAGGGTCACTCACTACTCAAGCGCCTCACCAGGCTCCATGACACTCTCATCATGCCCTAAACCTCTCCCTCGGTGTCTTGTACACCTGGGAAGACCTACATGTTTGTAACACCCATGCTCTCTAGTCTGTCTGGTAAGACTGTAAATTCCCCAAGGGCGGGGCCTGTCTGCCCTTAGGGAGCTTTGGTCTGGAGCAAGGTTTGCTGAGCCTAGAAAGGCCATCAAGTCTAGAGCGGGGCCTGCTCATGCACTGCCTGTTTTATTGCTTCTACCAAGCATTCTGGTCATAGTATCAGGTCATGTTACCAAACAGTCAGATTGCAGCAGGAAAACAGGACAGCAGGGGCATCTGGGAAAGATATGAACTCTGCTTCTACCTGAAACCAGAGCAGCCCACGCTGAGGACTGCTGCTTTGTGGCTGGTATACCATCAGCCTGCTTCTGGGACTCCCAAGGTCAAGAGTCTGAACGGAAGGCCCCAAATGTTCAGGCCTGAACAGAAGCCACGCTCTGCAGCTGGGACGCCCAAACAGATGCTGACATGTCTCCTGCTGCTTCATTTCAGATGCCCCAGGGAGGGGATGCTGGGACTGTGTCTCCCTGGCCCGTTGCTCTGATCTCTGCACACCTGGTCCACAGGACCTCAGTGCTCAGCAGAGAAGCTACACTGCATGCCCTGTGCCCTAGCTCTGAAGTGATGGGGAGTACATGGGCTCGTTCTTAGAACCCCCAAGGAGCCCTCCTATGGCATCTCCAAAGTGACAAAAGTTTGCATCTGTTCAGAAATCAAGGAGAGTCAGCGCTGTCACCTATGACTCTTAGTCCCTTCCTGTTGCTAGTAACTTGATAGGCTGGGTAAGTTTGGCTCAGGGTCGGGTCTCTAATTGAGAAGCTGCATCTGACAATGACTTTCTTTTTTTTCCAAAATATTTTAATTTATTTATTTTGCAAGGTAGAGAGAGGGAGAAAGAGACTGGCTACGTCATTGCAAACGAACTCCAGATGCATGCATCCCTTTGTGCATCTGGTTTTATGTGGGGAATTGAACGAGGGCCAACAGGCTTTGTAAGAAAGTGCCTTTATCCACTGAGCCATCTCCCCAGTTCCAACAATGACCTTCTTGTTGACAGTGCCCTAAGGTGACACGGAGCATCAGAAGGTAGACACAGAGGGTCCACACACATGACTAGGAGTGTCTGTTCAAGCTGTGAGTATGCATGCATATCTTCTGCTCTCTCCTTCTTTGTTTTCAGTACTGAGGATCAAACCCAAGACCTTGCACATACTAGGCAAGCACTCTATCTTCTAAGTCCCCAGACCTTTATTATTATTGTTTTAGGTGCTTTTTTTCCTAGGTAGGGTCTCACTCTAGCACAGGTTGTCACTGGAACTCACTCTGTAGTGAGTTTTGGCCTCAAGCTCCCAGCAATTCTCCTACCTCTGTCTCCCAGTACTGGGATTAAAGGCATGTACTAACATGTCCAGATTTGGGTTTTTTGTTTTTCGAGGTAAGGTCTCACTCTAGTCCAGGCTGGCCTGGAATTCACTTTGTAGTCTCAGGGTGGCCTCGAGCTCAAGGCGATCCTCCTACCTCTGCCTCCCGAGTGCTGGGATTAAAGGCATGCATCACCACGCCCGGCTCCAGATTTGTTTTTATTATTTATTGATTTGCAAGCAGAGAGGTAGAGAGAAGAAAGACAGATAGAGAGAATGGGCCTGCCAAGGCCTCTAGTCTCTGCAAACAAATTCCAGATGCACAGGCCACTTTGTGCATCTGGCTTTACGTGGGTACTGGGGAATCGAACTCAAGTTGTTATACTTTGCAGGCAAGCATGTTAACCACTAAGCCATCTCTCCAGGGTCTCCCTATGTAGCCCTTTGAACTGGCTTTGAACTCATGAACCTCCTGCCTCAACTTCCTGAGTGCTAGGATTAGGCAGGTACCACCATAGCTAACCTCTTGCTCTTCTCATAAAACCAAAAGGATTCAGTTGTGGCTTCCCACCTGATGTCCCAGTCTTAATTATCTCCTAAAAGCCCTACTGCTCCATGGTTAGACTAAGTTCCCACTTTCCTAATACCTCTCAGTGTGGATTAGACTTCAACATGCATCCTCCAGGGACATGTGCAAACCATATCCCAAACTCCTGGGCTGATATTCTCTCAAAGAGGCAGCAGTTCCCCAGGAAGCAAGGCCTCTGTGAGTACCCCATTTGGACCTCAGTAGTTCCTGACACAGCAGCATGCCAGGATGGAATACCCAGACAGCACTGTGTAGCCTGGCTCAGGTCCCATTGAGACCTCCACAGCCCCCTCTCTGACTTTGATTACCCAGGTCAGTGAAGTCAGGAGCTAGCTGTACCTATTCAGAGCACTGGCCAAAGGACATTATATGATGAGAGAGGACCAGACTGAAGCTGTGGGGAGGGATGACATGGAGAGGACACACATCTGGGCACAGCCAATGACAAAATCAGGGCAGGGTAGAGAGATGGGAATGAGGAGCAGAAGCTGGCATTGTTGGCCACAACCCTGGAGGTGGGTATTAAAATCAGCCCCATTTTCTAAGTGGGGAAACTGAGACCCAAGATCATATATATAAATTATGGATTAAAATTTCTCACATCAGCCAGGTGAGGTAGCACACACCTGTAATCCCAGCTCCTTGGGAGGCTGAGGTGGGAGGATTGTGAGTGAAAGGCCAGCCTTTCCAATAGAGGGAAACCCTCAAACAAGCAAACAAGACAAAATGAAACCAAAACAAAAAACCCTTGGGCTGGGGAGGTGGCTAAGTGGTTAAAGTCACTTGCTTGCAAAGCCTGAAGGCCCAGGCTTGATTCTCCAGTACCCACATAAAGCCAGATGCAGAAAGTGGCACGTGTGTCTAGAGTTCATATATATCAGTGAGAGAGCCTGGCAACCCATACTTTCTCTCTCTCTCTCTTGTTCTCTCTCTCCCCTCTCTGCTCATAAATAGATAAACAAATAATAAATAAACCCGCTCACATCTGGGTTTATTTATGTGGACTGTGGGTCCTTTATGGAAGACAGATTGAGTTCAGGGATCGAGGCAAGTCCATCTCCTTGGGCCCCAGCACCAGCCCAACACAGCAATTGTCACTGGCATGTGGTAAGTTTGGGATCAGCTTGCTGAATGATCTCAAAGCCAATGGTGCCAGGTCATGCTAAAATGTTCAGTGTGGCTCCAACAAGGGCATCATCTTCTTCCACCGCTAATGGCAGGTGACACAAAACCCACAGCTGCATCCTATGAAATTGCTATCATGGAGGAACTTCTAGCAGGAGTTGGTCTGGACACAGAGGAACCCGGAGCTCCTCTCTGAAGAAATAAAGCTGGCAAAGGACATGCTCTCGGGGACACGGAAGGGTTTTGGCTTGGTGACAATATTAGACCAGGTGGCAAGGAGTCCAGCAGTACGGAAGCAGGGGTGGGGCACACAGGGCTCCTGTATGATCAGGTGTCATCCCATGTGACTGCCCCACGGCTGAAGAGGACCACTGGCTTCAAGGTTCTGCAGCCCAGATCAAAAAGCAAAACCCTGCTTTGAGTCCCACTGGGAATCTGTAGGTGCCAGGGCCTGAGGAGTCCCATTCATGTGAGAACGCAAAATGGAAATAATGTGAGCAGACACTAAGCCCATGTCTTGACATCATGGTTTATTGATGGCTCAAGGTCATCAAGGTCAACTTCTTTAGGCCTTTCTTCTCTGCTGGGCCGCATAGGCTTCAGCCTAAGGTTGGCCACCTTGTGAATACAATGTCTGACGTTCATCCTGACTTATGGGCAGCAAGATATTCTCCATCACAGAGGGGTGGGCGGACCTCTGGATGGCTCTGTGACTATGTCTGACCAGAAGGAGATGAGCAGAATGATTGCCCTGAATAGGAATGCAATGCCCTGGGTGGGAAGCAGAGGTGATGGCTGGGGCTGAAACAGCCATCTTACACTGCAAAATGGAAGGTGACCCTGCAGAGGACAGACCAAAAAGACAGAGGGAACCTCTCCACACCAGGGAGACACTATCAGCCCTTGTTTATCAAGCTCACACTACTACATGTAAGAGAAGTAGAGATTTCCTTCATGTCTAAGGTGTTCTAATTAGTACAAAACCCTACTCGACCTCTTCAAACTAGTCAGTGCCAAAGGATGTATATATAGGCCACACTTAGCAATGAACCTGCCCAAAGAATTCACACAGTTCACACACAGCCTGCAGTCTGTTAGCATAGGGGCAGCCCACAACGAGCTGTGACTGGAAGCTAGAAGTCTTGGCTAAAAGTTATGACAGAGGTAACTTGACATGACAAAGAGGGTCAGCAATAGCCGGGCGTGGTGGCGCACGCCTTTAATCCCAGCCCTCAGGAGGCAGAGGTAGGAGGATCACCATGAGTTCAAGGCCACCCTGAGACTACAGAGTGAATTCCAGGTCAGCCTGGGCTAGAGCAAGACCCTACCTCGAAAAACCAAAAAAAAAAAACCTGGCTCCCTTACATAACCATCCGTGCAAAGCATCACTCCCCCCCCTCCGCATCCATAACCTCTCATGCCACGGTTTTGAAAAGATTCCATGAAACAGGTCAACATAAAGCTCTTGGCCCAAATGTCTAGCCCACAGCAGGTGCCTGGTAAGTACAAGCCATCAGGATGATTTTGTTGTACCTTCCTGGAAAAGGTTTCCATCACTCAGGATGCTTCCTCCAAACAAACCCGCTCCATCCCAGCATCTGCTAGACAGCATCTCTTCTACCTCAATTGCCCGTGCCTCCAGGCCCGCCAGGCACTTCACTTCTGACAGCAGGACTGGATTTACCTTGGCTGAGCTCAAGACATTTCTGGACAAGAACTCCAGCTAAGCTGTCACAACCAGCCCATCACCTGCCAGCTGGCTGGCAGGTGGAGATGCTGGGCAAGCCACCAAGGGCCCGCTGGGGAGCTCAGCCAGCCAGGCTTGTCAGAATGGCGCTACGGGCAGCTGAGTCCAACCCAGGAAGTGGCTAGGGAGGAGGGGGCACCCTGGTCCCTCAGCCGCCAGTCCACCAGGGACTACAAAGCCACCAGGGATGAGTTTGGGAACGAGGCTGCTCAAAATGTGCTCGGGAGCTTGTTATAAATGCATGTCTGAAATTCCAACATTCAAGAGGCAGGAGGATTGCCACCAGTTCAAGACCAACCTTGGGGGTGTATTTATTTATTTTTAATATGAGAAAGTGTGTGTGTGTATGAGAGAGAGGGAGAGAGAGAGAGAGAGAGAGAGAGAGAGAGAGAGAGAGAGAGAGAGAGAGAAAATCAGATACAGAGAGAAAATGAGAATGCCAGACACATGCACCATTTGTGTGGGTCCTTCTGCTTTGCAGGCAAATGCTCTAATCACCAAGCCATTTCTCTAGCCCCCGCCACCCAACCTGACTTTATATAGTGAGCTCCAGGTTTGCCAGAGCTAAAGAATGAGATTTTGTCTTAAAAAAGGAAGGAAGGAAGGAAGGAAGGAAGTGAAAGAGGGAGGGAGGGAGGAAACACAGTTCCTGGGCTAACTCCAAACCTCCAATAAGCTAGCTGAGGAAAACTTGGGTTTGAATGAGTCTTGGAAGCAGGGGATCAGATTCACTTTTCAGCCAAAATATCTGGTTTGCATGTGTGTTTTGTTTTGAGATAGTGCAGGCTGACCTGGAACTCATAATCCTCCTGCCTCAGCCTCCTTTTTAAAAAAATGTGTGTATAGCAGGGTGTGGTGGTACACACCTTTAATCCCAGCACTGGGGAGGCAGAGGTTGGAGGATGGCAGTGAGTTTGAGGCCACCCTGAGTTAGGACAAGAAAAAGCAAAACCAAAAACTGCCCTCCCCTCATCTAGCCCCTGTTAGCATATTTCCTTTTAGTGTTTTTTTTCACATGTATATAAATAATTTCCCATGGTAATGGCCCTGCTGGTCACACAATTTTGTGGATTACTTCTGTCACATTTCGTGAGCTCTAAAACAGGTTTTGGTCAGGAATGTGGTACTTCTAGCCATCATCTGAAAAAGCTTCATGATAGTCGGCCTAAAGGAAAACCCATAATTGTGGTTTGAAGACAGGCTCTCCCTCTGTAGCCAAGGCTGGCCTTGAATTTTTAGCAGTCCTCCATGTTAGCCTCTCCAGTTCTGGGACCACAGGCCCTGCTGTTTCCTTTTTATTGGACGTTTACTTAGCTTTCAATTTTCATGCTCTCATAACTACTACTGTGACGAACTCAAAGCTATATTTTCTATATCCTGGATGAGTTCCAGGCTTGACAAGTTCTGGTAGGAAACAAGGCTGCTTGGGCTTGGATGTGAGCCTGTGAGGCTACGTCTCTGCAGTCCGACAAGATCCGGTGCTGCTCCAAACCAGAGCCTTTAGTCTCAGAAAAATCTCCTCAGCACCCCCTCAAATAAAATAGCCTTTTTTTTTTCTCCTGAGGTAGGGTCTCACTCTAGCCCAGGCTGACCTGGAATTCACTATGTAGTCTCAGGGTGACCTCGAGCTCACAGCGATCCTCCTACCTCTGCTGGGATTAAAGGTATGTGCCACCCTGCTCTGCCCAAACCTCTTTTATAAGGGCACTATTCTCACTTTTGAAGGCTCCACCCTCACGACCTCATCATCCCCCAAAGGCCACTTTCCCCATACTACTTATTGTACTGGGAATTCCATTTCATCATACAGATGTGCAGGGTCACAATCACAGCATATACACACTGTCTTACAGGGAAGGTGACCAACTACCCCCCATTTGTCTGGAGCTTAGTATTCCAGGATGCTGCATACTGAAAGGAAAGACTATAGGAAAACCAGGATGGCTGGTCATGGTGGACTGCAGCATCCTTCAGAGTCAGCCAGGCTTGTGCCTGGTCCTCCTCAGAAATAACTGTGCAGGGTTGAAGAGATGGCTCAGCGGTTAAGACACTTGCCTCCAGTGCCTAAGGCCCTGGGTTCAATTCCCCAGGACCCACATAAGCTAGACCTCCAAGGTGGTGGCCCTGGTGTTCTCTCTCTCTCTCTCTCTCTCTCTCTCTCTGTATCTCTCTGCTTGAAAATGAATAAATAAAATATTTTAAAAAAGAAATAACTGTGCAATTTCTTCAGTAGCATGGTGTCCCCAGCACACAGTCAAGTGGGCTCAAAGGCTTCAGAATTTTCCCAAGACAAAGACAACCTAATCTAAAAATGGGCAAAGGCTATCAGTAGACTTTTCTCCACTGAAGACATACAAACTACTCATAGACATATGGAAAGATTTTTTATGCCATTAATCACTGGGAAAGTGCAAATCAAAACTGCAATGTGGGGCTGGAGAGATTGCTTAGTGGTTAAGGCACTTGCTTCCAGTGCCTAAAGCCCTGGGTTCAATTCCCTAGGACCCACATAAGCCAGACCCACAAGGTGGTGGTCCTGGCTCTCTCTCTATCTGTATCTCTCTGCTTGAAAATGAATAAATAAAATATTTTTTAAAAACTGCAATGTGAGCCATGTGTGGTGATGCCTTACAAACCCGGGCACTCAGGCAGAGTCTGAGGCAGGAGGATCAAGAGAAGTTTCACATGGGCCACGTAGTGAGTTCCAAGTTAGTCTGGACAAGTGTGGACAAATGACACCATGCATCAAACACACACACAAACAAAATAATAACAAAACCCACACTTTAGTAACCCTTACTCCCATAAAGATGGCTGCTGTAATAATAATAATTATTATTGCAAAAAGTAGGTAAGTAACATATTGACAGACATGTCGAGAGATCAGAGCTTTCAAGTATAGCTAGTGGGAATAAAATGTTTCCGTCAGCCAGGAGTGGTGGCACACGCCTTTACTCCCAGAACTCAGGAGGCTGAGGTAGGAGGATCACCATGAGATCAATGCCAGGCTGGGGCTACAGAGTGAGTTCCTGGTCAGCCTGGGCAAGAGTGAGAACCTGCCTCAAAAAAATAAATAAAAGGGCTGGAGAGACCGATCAGCCATTAAGGCGCTTGCCTACAGGCCCTAAGGACCTTGGTTCAATTCCCCAGTATTCATGTAAGCCAGATGCACAGAGTGGCACATGCATCTGGAGTTCATTTGCAGTGGCTGGAGGCCCTGGAGCACCCATACTCTCTCTCTCTCTCTCTCTCTCTCTCTCTCTCTCTCTCTCTCTCTCTCTCTCTGTGTGTGTGTGTGTGTGTGTGTGTGTGTGTGTCTGTATCTCTCTGCTAATAAACAAATAAAATATTTAAGGTAAATAAAATATCCGGGTGTGGTGGTTGGCACCTTTAATCCCAGCACTCAGGAGGTAAAGGTAGGAGGATCGCAATGAGTTCAAGGCCCAGGTCAACCTGGGCTAGAGCAAACCCTACCTCAAAAAACAAAAATAAATAAATAAAATAAAATGGTTCAGCCATTGGAATATAGTTCCAACTCTGAAATGGAAGTGTTAAGATGGCTCACTAGTTAAAAGTACTTACTTTGCAAGCCAGGCGTGGTGACTCACGCCTTTAATCCCAGGAGGCAGAGGTAGGAGGATCCCTATGAGTTCGAGCCAGTCTGAGACTATATAGTGCATTCCAGGTCAGCCTGGACTACATTGAGACCCTACCTTGAAAAATCAAAATAAAATAAATAAATAAAAGTGCTTACTGTGCAAGCCTGAAGACCTGAATTCAGATTCCTAGAGGCCATGGAAAGTTATATGCAGTAGTGAATGTCTGTAATACCAGCCTTTCTGCAATGGGATAGGAGGCATGGACAGGAAAACTCCCAAGAGCATGAGGTCCAGTTAGCCTGGCATATGCAGTATGAACAAGATAACCTGCCTCAGGAAAAAAAAAAAAGTGGAAAGAGAGAGGATTGACTCCTAAGGTTTTCCTCTGACCTCCACACACATGCCATGACATACACCTGCCTCCTCTCACACCCCAAACACACAAACACACATATACACCAAGATTCAAGTGAAACATATGGAGTGGGCATCTGAGCAGGAGAGCATTTCCCTGGCATGCAAGAGACCCTAGGGTTGACCCTCATGCAGCAGAAAAACAACAAAATTGTTAAACAGTAAGAGTGTATACCACTTACACATGAGGGCCTCTCTGGCCAGTGACCAGCAAGTTCAACTCCCCAGAACCCACTTAAAAAGCTGGGCTTGGGTCCCAGCACTCAGGAGGCAGAGGTAGGAGGATCACTGTGAGTTCAAGGCCACCCTGAGACTACATTGTGAGTTCCAGGTCAGCCTGGGATAGAGTGAGACCCTACCTCAAAAAAAAAAAAAAAAGCTGGGAATGGGGCTGGAGAGATGGGCTCAGCAGTTAAGGCCCTTGTCTGCAGAACCTAATGACCCAGGTTTGATTCCCCAGGGTGGCACATGCGTCTAGAGTCCATTTGCAGCAGCTGGAGACCCTGGCCCGCTGATTCTCTCTGTCTGTCTCTCTTCTCTCTAACTCTCTCTGCTTGCAAATAAAATTAAATTTTAAAAAAAGCTGGGCATGGCCACCCATCTATAACTCCAGTACTTAAGGGATGGAGACCAGAGAACTGCTAAAGCTTGATGACGGTGGAGAGAGTCCCTCTGAAGGAAAGAAATATGCAGATGAGTGATAAGAGGGTACCTTACGGGGTATACGAATCTAAACCCACATGTGCATACATACCCAACACACAGGCACAAAAGAAAAGTTAAATAGAATTATCACATTGACCCAGTAATTCCTTCTAGGTATAGACTCAAAAGATTTCTAAACAGGTACTTGGCTGGTTGTGGTGGCACACTAGCTCTGGGGAGACTGAGGCAGGAAGATCGCAAATTGAAGGCTAGCCTGGACTTCCAGGATCCCCCAGGATGGATCCCCCAGGATGGATCCCCAGAGCCCTGGCCTGGCCTATGGGCTGCCATGAGTTTCCATGAGCACAGCGTATCCGCCTCCACCCTTGACAGCTGCCTCTGCGCCTGACTCATCCCAGCCCACAGTAGCTCGGAGCCCACGACTTCCTCAGGCGCTACTGCTAAGTGGCACCTCTTCCCACGTACCCGAGACCCAAGGACAGCCAGCCTCGTGCTTGTCCGGGCAGCTTCACTGGGCAGTGTCACTCCAGCCCAAGGGCATGACATCTTGTTTCCTGATGTCACATCTGAACTCTCTTCCTGATAAGTTACCTCCAAAAATGTGATTCTCTTGTCACTGATGCAGAGCTGTGAACAGTCCAAGGCAGTAGAGGGCCTCCTTCTTGGTGACCTTGCTCTGCAGCGTGGCCTCTGGTGTGTGGCTACAGGGGTGGAGGGTCATGAAACTTCTAGATGGTTGTGGAAGTCATGTGCTCAAGCATTCCACATGATGCCTGAAGAGCACCCCAGCCACCATTATATTTATTTGTTTGTGTGGGATAGGGAGCTTGAGACACAGTCTCACATTGTAGCTCAACTTGGCCTGGAACTTACTATGTAGCCTAGGCTGGCCTCACCTTGGACTCATGGCAATCCCCCTGCCTCGGCCTCTTGAGTGTTGGGATTATAGGTGTGAAGCACCATGCCTGGTTTAGATTTTATTTATTTATTTATTTTTGAGGTAGGAGGTAGGGTCTCACTCTAGCCCAGGCTGACTTGGAATTCACTGTGTAGTCTCAGGGTGGCCTTGAACTCATGGTGATCCTCCTACCTCTGCCTCCTGAGTGCTGGGATTAAAGGTGTGCACCACCACGCCTGGCTTGTGTTTTGTTTTTTTAAGCTCTGGTATTATTTTTTTTCTTTTTTTAAAAAATATTTTATTTATTCATTTTCAAGCAGAGAGAGAGAGAGAGAGAGAGAGAAAGCACCAGGGCCACCACATTGTGGGTCTGACCTATATGAATCCTGGGGAATTGAACCCAGGGCCTTAGGTTAGGCACTGGAGACAAGTGCCTTAACCGCTGAACCATCTCTCCAGCCCCAAGCTCTGGTATTATTGACTCCATAGGGCTTTTAATGAATCTCACCTCCCTTTCTGAAAGCCCACAGAAAAATCTTTCCAGAAGTGCCTGTCATCTCTGTGCCTGTCATCTGTGAGGTCCTCCTGGTGCCATGTGGGACAAAGCCTTTCTGACCATGTGTCTGGCCCTAAGCTGGTGGTGGTTATTTAACCCAGGGCCCCATGAAGCAGTGAAGGAGTAGACCTCCAGGAGCTGTCCTCCTCGGGGACCTTTGTCCTGCGGCTCACTCTATCATTCTACCCCCCTACCCCCGTCTGCTTTTGGTTCTGACAGTTTAAAAAGACAGGGTGGCCTAAGAAGTGGGGGTGTCCCCTGTGCGGGTCCACCTCCAGCTGGGACTATGGAGGGAGGCATTTACCTCGTGCAATGATAAGGGGAGCAAAAAAGCTTGGAAATCAAGAACATATTTTAAATATTTGGTTTATTTATTTGCAAGCAAGGAGAGACAGAGAGAAGAGAGAGAGAGAGAGAGAGAGAGAGAGAGAGAGAGAGAGAGAGAG
>PVHP010047724.1:0-12806 GCA_004024765.1 Zapus hudsonius | reverse complement strand
ATGGTTGCTGTGTGATAAATTGAAAATTATTTAACCACTCTGACCTTCAAATTTATCATTCAATGAAAGATAACATATATAACAGGTTCATTGAAAAATAAGCAAATAATACGTTTATAATAAATAGCATTATAAATATAATAAAATCATTGTAAAGATTAAATACTTAGTAAATGAAATATTATTAATTATTTTTAAATTTTATTATGAACTTCACTATATGTACATATTACATATTGGCCATAGTCCCATCAGGTTGTACTCTTATATTCCTCCCCCCTGCCTCAATTCCACTGAGGTCTTTCCTCAGTGGGGTTATTGGTATCCACCATGGGGTCATGAATGTACCAGTCAGTCTCTGTGGAGGGAACAATACCTCAGGATATTCCTTCCCTCCCTGTGGCTCTTATAATCTTTCCTCCTCTTCCACAATGTTTTCTGAACCTTGGCTGTCATGTTATAATACTCCTTTAGTGTTGAGCTGTCTGCATCCTCTGAATTTCTGCTTTGATGAGTTTTGAGTCTCCTCAGTGTTGACCATCATCTCTCTGGAGGGGCTAGTCAGACATCAGTGAGAGAAGAATTTATGATTAAATTTCCTCTTCCTCTGTAATGTCTCCTGGGCCCTGGCAGAAGGGACAGAGATGACATGTCTTGTGCTAGGCAGTTGACTATCTCTTCTTATCATAGTGATGAATCTTTGCCATCTCAAAAAAGCTGATTCTCCAACCAAGAGCGAGACCAGCATGGATCAAAGGGGATAAGCACAACCATTTAAAAGACTTTTGGTGGGGATACAGGAAGTATTATTACCGATGATCATAATTTATTCTCTGATAGTTAAAAATTTGTTTTAATTTGGAAGGATTTTTGAGTAAGATGATAAAATGATATGTCACAACCTCCTGTCTGTTTGGGAATCCCTTTTTGTCTTTTTATTGTTGTCACATATGAATGTTAACTGGTTACAAAATGCTTGGTTTACATTTTTTTAGTCTTCAGAGGTCTAGGGTTTTATCTTCATTGATTCTAACCTTTAGACAAGATCTATAAAGTAGGATTTGAGTTTTGAAATCTATAAAAGTATCTGAGCTTAGTGGATTATTTATTGGTATAAATTTTATTCAATAGAGGGTGATAGGAAACCATTTAAAAAATTCAAGCAATTAATTTTCATTTGTGTCTATTATTCCATTCAGATTTTAGTTAATTATTTACTATTGTAATTCCTAGGAAATTAACCACATCACCTACTGTTACAGTCAGTTTTCTCATTGCTGCACAAAGAACCCGACAAAAAGCAGCTGATGGGAGGAAAGGGTTTATTTTTGCCTTACAGACTTGAGGGGAAACTCCACAATGGCAGGGAAAATGATGGCATGAGCAGAGACTGGACACCACCTCCTGGCCAACACCAGGTGGACAAGAGAAATAAGAGAGTTACCAAATACTGGCAAAGGGAAGCTGGCTATAACCCCCATAAGTCTGCCCCCAACAACACACTTCCAACAAGATTCCATCTCAAAAATTGACATCAGCTGGAGGAGCTCAAGCATTCAGAACACATAAGTTTATGGGGGGCACCTGATTGAAACCATAAATTGATAACCATATATGATGAAAAATGCAATGCACACAGCCCAATTCCAAAAGTCCATCTAGTTTTTATCAATCTCAATGATGTTGAAACATCCCCATAATCCATAATCTAAGGCTTTAACTGAGCTATAATACCCCCCAAAAGACCCCCCCATAATGGTATAGAATAAATATTCACACCACAAAGTATGGCATTGTACATAGCAAAGATAGATTGAACCAATACAAGATTTAAAACAAACAGGGAAACCATCAAACTCTATCTCCAACTTCAATAATAACCGTTATAGGCATCTGGAGTTCCAATTCCACCCTTCCAGCTTGGCTATTCACAGTCTGGGAAAACTTCATCCACTGCTGGCAGCTCTCCTTGGAAGCCATCCCATAGTCCTAGCATTTCACTAGATCTCTACTGCAACCCACACTTCATCATCATGGCTCCATAAGGCCTACATGAAGATAATCCAACAAGCCTGCTCCATATTGCCCATGGCTGTTCCCAAAAAACAAAACCATGTTGTACATCCAATGATACACTTTCCTGCATTTGTTATACTCCATAGTACCAGGTAGGATTAATTTGTTAATCCAGGTGGAATGAAGACAACTTTGAAGATATTCAGACCCCTACATAAGAGTCTTCATTCTTTCTGCTATCCCAATAAAGATCAGATGGCCCAATCTCAATAGTTGTAATCTCTCAAACAGTTGTAGCTGAACAGGCAGTGGTTTCAGCCCAGAGATTTAATTTCTTTCTGTGCCATCTCCTTCTGCTCACACATCCTGCACAAGTTCTCAGGACACAGGCAAGCAGAATGCAGCAAACCTCTCAAACAAACTCTTTCTAGACCAGTCCTGACAAAGTTATTTCTCACCCTCATAAACTAAACCTTACCATAGTTCTTAATGCATTCCGGTCTTTAAACTCTGACCAGAATGTTCCATCAAACTGTACTTACAGCACTGCAAGGCATCTCTTAGGTCAAGGTCCATATTCAAATTGTCCATATTCCTCCTGAAAATCAGTTCCAAAGACCAAAGCCACAGAATCAGGGTTCTAGCAGCAAGGAAGACCCCACATTTCAATTGTTGCAGCCAGCTTCTTTTTGTTGTCACAAAGAAGCCAACCAAAATCAACTTGTGGAAGGCAAGGGTTTATGGGGGACACCTGAATCAGACTACCACACCCACAGTTTCTATTTTTATTTCTGTAATCATTTTATTGCTGGTATTGTTTTGTTTTGCTGTACTCATGAAGAGCTTCTGGGATTCTCCAGTCTCGGCCTCCCATCTCTTCAGTGTGCTGAGATTGTTATATGGGCTACCTCAACTTCTGGCTTTTTATGAGTGCTCTGAGGATCAACATTGGATACTCAGGCTTGAGTGGCAATTGTATTATGCATTGAGCCATCTCTGCAACCCCTCTTCTTGATTTTCTTCAATCTTACAGATAATCATTTTGCTAATCTTTTAAACGATTTCAACATTGGGGTTTATTCACCCTTTTCACTGAATCTTCTGATCTTTTTGCTCTTACCTTATTTTCTTCTTTTCTATTTGTAAGATTATCCTTGTCATTCTTCTTTTACCTGTTACCTGGGTTGCTTAATACAATTTATACACATACACAACACACACACACACACACACACACACACACACACACACACTCACACACACTTTACCAGATTACTCATTCTTAAATGCATCGCAAAGGAGTGTTAACTATATGCAAGTTGTTGTGTAATAGACTCACCATGGAGGCACATATCTCTATGTGTATGTAAGGTTCTATTTTTCCCCCAGAAAGGTTTAACTCAAGAGAGACCTATCCTGAATGTGAGCAGCACATTGAAAATAAAAGGAGAAAGTGAGCTGAGCACCAGTATTCATCTCTCTCCTTCCAGACTGCAAATACATGAGATCCTCCACCTCAGGATCCTGCCACCATGAGTTTCTCAGCAGAATGGACTGTAGCTTCAAACCATGGGCCAAACAAACCCTTCTGTTGCGGTCAGCTTTCTAGTTGCTGCACAGAAAGAACCCAAGCAAAAGCGGCTTGTGGAGGAATGGGTTTATTTGGCTTACGAACTCGAGGGGAGACTCCATCCTGGCAGGGAAAACGATGGCATGAGCAGAGGGGTGGACATCACCTCCACCACAGCACTGCAGACAGTGCAGGAAGGTGTGCCAAACACTGGGAAGGGGAAGCTGGCTTATAACCCCATAAGCCCACCCCCAACAACACAACTCTAGCAAGGTTGTAATTCCCTAACTGCCATCAGCTGAGGATTGATTACCTAGAACACATTCATTTGTTTGTGGGGGACACCTGGATCAAACCATGACACTTTCCTTCCTTAAGTTGCTTTTGTCAGATATTTTGTTATAGCAAGAAGAAAGTAGTTGTTGTACCTTCTTTTATAACTGTATACTTATATTATTAATTATTGGTGCAAGGTTCTTATCATGTATCAATCATCTATCTATCTATCTATCAATCAATCAATCATCTATCTATCTATCAATCAATCATCTATCTATCTATCTATCTATCTATCTATCTATCTATCTATCTATCTATCATCTATCATTGTCTCTCTATCTCTCTATCTGTCTCTCTCTATCATCTATCTATGTACTATCTAATCTCTCTCCTATCCTCATCAGTCTCATGTATCCAAAGCTGTCCTCACAGCTAGATTATCTTGAACTCCTCATCCTCCTGCCTCCTCCTCCCAAGGGGTGGGATTGCAGGTGTGTGTGAGGTTTTATAAATGGTGTCTTATCAATATGATTTATCAGTTACTAAGAAAAAGGTGCTAAAATTTAATGTTATGGTTGCATGAGTCCATTTGTTTTCATTGTCTTTTTTTGTTTGCTCTGTCTTTGAGCTGTACACTTAGTACCATACAAGTTTATACTTTTATTTGTTTTTGGTGAATAGGTACTTAACTAGTGATCATTTTCTCTTTCATATTGTTTTTAACCTTAAATTCATTTTAGTAAATGCTAATATTATTGTATCAAGTTTCTCTAGGTTAATATTAATTGTTTATTAATTTCATTTTATATTGTTCAATTTAAATTTATCATCATGTTTAATGTGCAGCTCTTTGAAGCTCTAAATATCGAGATTCCTTAACTCCCATTTCAATATGCATGTTCAAATTATTAGTTTAAGCCATAATTTATATTTATTATATTTATTTATACAAATAGAATTACATATTTCCATTTATTACACCCTAATTATTTATAATCATGATATATACAAACAGTATAAACATACTATTATGCTATATTTATAATCGCTGTACTATAAGTATGAGGTATGTGTTTGGCCACAGATTTTCATCTTTCTTTTCTCCCCCCTCCATTCCTAACTCATTTTGAATTGAAGTTTAAAATACTCTCGACCCCTTCTACTTTGCCATAAGGAAATAAGCGAACACGAGCTCGAGTCAGCAGAACCAACAACTAATTTATGTGTTTTGAAATTTGATTTGTGGGTGTTTGTTCAGCTATTCTTAATTGGTGAGAAGTCAGTGAGGCCCCAGTAGTAAGTTAGTTTGTAGTTTTTCAGCTGATATTTTAAAACACTCTCTACCTGGAGTTTCTTCATATTTCTTTCCTGTCTTAGATTTTCTTAAACCCTGCTGAAGCATAAATTCTAAACCCAAACCTGTTTCAAGGTAGGACTGTGGTTTTGCATTCTTAAGGGGAAATATTTTCCTTTCTCAGGATTCAGGCTGAGATGGACAAGTGCCCTTTTCATCTCCTCCTTCTCCTTAGAAGCTTTTATTTCCCATTTCATTAGTTCTGAATCTATGCAGAAGTCCCACATCCACTTCTCCAAAGCCCTGTCTTCTGTTCCTCCCCAGCCATCAAATTCAAGTCTCTGCACTCTCCAATTCACAATAGCTTCCAGAGCAGTGTGTTTCTTTTTAATTCATTGGCCATTCAGGGTTTCTGCTCTTACTGTGGTTTCCCCCAGAGCATTTCTCTTACTTTCTCAGAAGCACAACACTGTATTTAAGTGCATGCTTGTTGTATATATTCTGCCATTTCTTTGTGTTTGCAGTAGGACTTTTCAGAACACTCATTGCAATTCATTGCCGAAAGAAGAGGTTTGTTTTTGTATACCCTAGAAATATCCAATTTCATACAAATAACATCTTTCCTAATAAGCATTCTTACCTACCAACACATGAGGCCCTCAGGTACCTCTACTGAGCCACATGGAATTCTGGATGTGCCATATTTTTATATAATTATACTTCTTTTAATATCATTCATAATTTTGATCATTTCTTGTGTAATATTGATTTCTATTACTATTAATATCTGTTAGTATGACTCTTGCTGTTGGTCATGCAGCATTGAAATGTCTTAAATCTCTACCAGTTTAGGGAAGGGTATAAATAAAGATTACTTAAGACCTTAATGACTATAAGGAGATCATATACCTAACATTACAGAACTACTCTTCATTTAGCAGGCAACTTCTTCTAGCTACAACACTCAGTAGAGAAAAATAAGGGAGTTTTCCAGGAAGTGGGCATCACTGGTGAGAGATTAGCCATTGTCTGTGGTTAGTCTTACTACCCCTGGGAGACAGACTCACAGCTGGGTTGTGCACAGTGACCTGCAAAGCAACACTGAGGTGTCTTTTCTGGTTAGATCGTCTGTTTTGTTGTTTGGGCTACATAATTTTCTTTGGCTTTTCACCTGGAGCAGGCTTACTCAGTTCTTGGTAAAGGAAGCTCTCAATGAGTAGAATGTATTCTCAGTAATATGTCTGTACTAATGGCAGTCTAAATAAAATCCATGTATATATAGTGGTCATCTCACTTGTAACAATGTATTAGGTTAACATGTCCGTATTAGTCCCCCTATCCCTCTGCCCTTTCCTATCTTTCTTATTCATGTCATGCGTTTATGTTCATTTATCAAATCCTCAGGGTCTGCAACTGAAGGTCAGTTGAAATAATATGTGCTTAGCACACGTGTAACTCTGGCTTTGATCGCAAGCACCAAAAAATGTGAAACTCCTCAGTAATTCATCAACAGTAGGTTGAATTCTAGTTATCTTTCTTTAAAAATGATCAACCAGAGCAGCCTTCTTGCAGATAGTGTGTCTCCAGGAAGTTTCTCATTGTGTGAATATCAAAAAGATGGGAAATGGGTGTTAGCAACATGCCAGACCAACAGATGTATATCTGCATTTTATATTATACTGGACATTGGTGTGTATGCAACCAAACTTTCACTATGGATCTTCTGGTTGGAATGACAGATATCCCCGATGACTTGAGAATACCTACAATGAGGTGCATCACACACTTTTTAACATATAAGATAGCAAAACAATGCTTAGAAACCAAAAGGCATGTTTCATGAATGCAATGACCACTTCATGTCCAGAAGACAACCTTCATGACCTCACAGCAGTTTGTTGCCTTCAATAGGCCTTCCCAATAGTGAGTCCATCAATACTCAGTCATGGATGATGGAGAAGGGCAGGAAACAAGACATCAAAATGGAAGAAAGACAAGTCGGCAGAAGAGGTTCAGTGGAAAGGACACAGGGGAGACGAGACAAAAGAAGACTATGGGAGGGGATTATGATCAGAAGACATTATGTACATGTATGAACATCATCAATAAAATGGAAAAGATACATTTCTTTCTCAATATAATTAGTGGAATTTTTCCTTATTCCAACTATGCCTCCTTTATAAAATGGCTTATTGACATGGTTTTGATGCTGAACAGTGGTTGGTACACCATCTCTGTACTTGAGAGGTTGACATTCTAAGAACCTCTTGTTCTGCATAACTGTAACAGCCAAGCTCAATGAATCTTTAACAGCCACTTCTTGGCTACATAGTTAAAAATTAATTTTTTATAGCTGAAAGTTGCCCTATCTTTCCCAGAAACAGAGATCTGCTTTAATTGAGTGCTGACTTACTTTCAAGCATTTGTGTGTATAGATCTCATGGTGTCAAAGTTAAATTGTTCCCCTCTTTGACACACGGAAAAATTAACCCATAAAAACTTTCAGTGTGGGGCTGAGGAGATGGTTCAGTGGTTAAAGGCACTTACTTTCAAATCCTCTGGCCTGGGTTCAAGTCTCCAGCACCCATGCAAAGCTGGATGCAAAGTGGAGTACCTATCTGTGATCCCAACACACCTATGACAATGGGAGGCTGAACCAGGAGACTGTGAAGTTCACTGAGCACCTAGTCTGATGGTCCTTTACCACCTTGTAGCAAGTGGCAAGAGACCCTGTCTCTAAGAAGGTGGAGCACAGATGCCTAGAATTTATCCTCTGACTAGTACATGTGTGATCCATGGCATGTGTAACACACACACACACACACACACACACACACACAGGAGTAACACTATCCTTTCAGGCTCCTGGACACTGAAGATTTGTTTATTATTTTCTCAACTGACAATTGATGCATTGTTTGCACTGGGTAATTTGGCCTTGTTCAAGCACACTACTGTTTATGTTTTTAATTCTAAATCTTCCCTCATTATGAACAACTTTCTAACCTCTCTGGAAAAATGCTAATGCTGCTTGTTTACACAGAAAGTAAAGTGAAGCAGTCAGTATTGGCATTCTGGTCTGGCGTCACAGGTAAAAAGAAATAGGACTGTATTTAGATATTGAGTTTTCTTTCATGGTTCCTCTCTACATGTTGGAAAATGCCTTCAGTAATAAGCTAGTAGCCTGCCAGCTCCCTTCATGCATTGACCAGTAATCACTGACAGTAATGTCTTTGATGAATATTTTGTTTCTTTTCATTAATTTGTCTCTGCTTCCTTGTTGTCAATCCCACAGCGAGGAACTAACTATATTTTAAGTGGCCATTTGAAATAATAATGAAGCTCTCGAGTGTTTCCATTGACTTAAGTCAAGTGTCCAGGGGTCCAGACAGAGCTACAGGGTCCCAGAAGACCTGTAAGCATCCTTCAGTCTCGAGATACTAAACAATCTCCCACTGTAGACAGAGAGGAGATCAAGTGTGTGCTCCCAGGTGTCCCAGACACTGACACGAAGCTACCAGCAATGGCCATGGGTAACTAATGGTTGTGTTCTAGAATAAATCATTTCATGTGTTTCTCCACAGGGTTTGTCTCCTTGACTTGTGCTGCTGACTTACATTCTAGGCTTTTATGTAAACAGTCCAGCAAAGCTCTTCCTGATGACTCTTGTAAAGCCCTTGTTGAGGGTGCTGTTTTCACTTTCAGTGACCTCTTGATGTCTAAAAACTGTTTCCTAGTCTCACTGTGTGAAAAACTCTATTTACATTTAGTCATCACTATGAGTGTTGCTGTCAACTACAAGGCATAAAATCAAATTTGTTACTCATCTCTGGGAACTATGGAGGAGTGTTCAGCGTGTCTTGGGAGCTCCTTATACCTGCCTCTGTCTTTCCTTACCCTCTCTTGCTACTGCGAGGGTATTGTTTTCTACTTTGTGAAAAATAAATTCATAATGCGGTTTTACATGCATCTTAATTACTTTTTATAAAATAAGGCATAAATCAAATAGGCTAGCTATCTATTATAACATGATGCCTAACCTAGCCAAATTCATATCAGAGCATACTCTTCCAGTAGAGGTAGGCTAAGCAATAAGCAACCCCCCCACCCTGTGCCTAGAAAACTGGTCTGCATTAAAATATCATGCATGTGGCCTAAAAGTGATTCCCTTAGGTCTTATTTCAATGTCTAATCTTCAAAAACACACTGCTGAAAGAAAGCTTCAGCATGCGACTTCTAAACCCCTACAACAGGTAAAGTGAGAAATTTAGAAATAAAAATGCTTATATGGGGCACTTTCAGTATCGGAGGGAGAAAGGCAAAAGAGATGAGAAAGACTGTAGTGTAAATAACCTCACAAACTAATGGGCATTATTATCTTTGTTATTATGTATGCATATATATATATACATACATACAGTCTAGCAGTTATAACAATGAGAGAAAATAGAAGCTAAATTCCAGGCAGTGTACAATATCACATTGATACTTTGGAAAAAAACTTTAAAAGAGATCAAAATATTTAAATTCATTTTAAAGAAAATCATTGCTAGTTAAAGGAGAAATCCTCAAAAATCAAGAAATTTTGGATCTCCAAAATTCTCATGGTCTAAAGAGTTTAGATAATATATGCATCTTGTGTTACATAAATTATAATCACTACTCTCTATTTAAAGTCTAACTTTTAACAGGAAAATATTTTAATGATACTTTCATAATACAAAATAAACTCACACAAGAAGAATGGGTACAATAGGATATATTCAATCTCTGCCCCAATCAGTGGAAACACTGATTTAATAGGTCAGAAGGTACATGGATCCAAGTTTAATAATCCTAGTCACTGCAAAAGCGTCACTTAATGGTATGCAAATGATGGAATAGAGAGCTCCAGAGTCTCCACTGCAAACAACTTTTATTTTTACTCTATCCAATAAAATATTCCATTTAATATTTATACAATACTCATGTGTATTATATTGTCTATAATTATATTTCTAGTTGGCTGCATATTAGATATTATCAAGATACAAGAAATGTTTGCACATTGTAAATTCCAATCATATAGTTTGTAATATGTGTAAATATTTTTCCCTAGGAAGCATTAAATCTTTGTCTTCTGTTATTGATAAAAACATAACTTTGGGAAAAACTAGTTAGTTGCCTTTCTGTAGAACACACAGCTTTTCTAACCTCTAGAGTGAATGGATTGTTTGAAACATAGCACTATAATTTCTCTTTTTAAAATTTCTTTATTATCCATAATTAGATACATTGAATGAGCAAATAATGTGTTGGTATCCCCAGTTCCCGGGTTTCCCTCTTCCCTGTCCCCAATCAGCTGGATATCCTCCTCCATGGGCAGTCTGGATCAGTCTATGGGGTAGGGGACCATGGATAGCCTAGGAATCAGACCGGTTCCACCCCCTTTGTATGTTGTTACTGAGAGGGGCCATGTCTCTGGATATTCTCCCCCACCATGGCTCTTACAATATTTCTGCCCCCTCTTCCGTTCAGTTCCCTGAGTCATGGTGGGTGTTAGATATTGTAGGCATTTATAAATTTGATAATACTAATCACCCTTGATTTGGATAACAGAAGTTTATACTCTCAGTCTTATATGAGTTTTTACATCATAAAAAGTAAAAGTAAAAGATACCTCAAGGTAAGTTACTTTGATTTTCTCATTTTCTAACTGGTATGGTCTGGATGCACAGTTTCTTCCCAGGCTCAAGTGTTTATATACTTGCTTCCCAGCAGGTGGCTCTGTGCTGGGAGGTTGTGGAACCTTTGTGGGTGCAGCCTAGCTAGAGAAAGTTAGTCTCCTGGAGCAGAGGACAGGCCATGAGGAATACAGCCTTGCTGGGCTTGCTGTCCTCTCTGCTCCTTGTCCATGGATATATGAACCTGAAGCCTCATGCTCAGGCTTGTACAAATGAGGTGGTTCCTCCATCGTGCCTCACCCCACCGATTTGCATGCTTTCAAACCATGAGCCCAAATAATTCCTTTTCCCCTTAAATTGCATCTTTCAGGTATTTGTCTATGAGAAAAAGAACTACTATGATAATTAAGGCTGACATCTGCTAAGGAATCATTGGATGATTTCTGAGAAAGATCTGTTTATATCTTTGGAAAAATTTCCATTACTTTCTCTTAACTGATTTCTAAGAACTTCCTATATAATACAATATTCATCCTTTATCAGTGAGATAATTATAAGTGTCTCTATCTATCTGTCGTTTTTTTAAATTTTTATTTATATTTATTTATGAGGGAGGGAGGGAGATAGAGAGAGAGACAGAGACAGAGAGAGAGACAGAGAATGGTCATGCCAGGGACTCTTCCTTCAAATGAGCACTAGATGCATTCTCCACTTTGCAGCTGGCTTTACATGGGTCCTGGGGCAATGAAGCAGCAGGGTTTATAAGCAAGCACATTCAACCGCTAAGCCAGCTCCCCAGTTCTCTCATGCCTTTTGGTTTTCTATTATTTTGTTGTTTATTTTTTAAGACAAGATCTCATAAAGTAGCCTAGATTTGCCTTGAACTCCCTTCCCCAGCATCCCATGTGCTAAGAGTCTATGTCTCTTGCTTAATTGTTTTTTAAAAATATTTTTATTTATTTGTTTTAATGAGAGAGGAGAGAGGAGAGAGAGAGAGAGAGAGAGAGAGAGAGAGAGAGAGAGAGAGAGAGAGAGAGAGAGAGAGAGAGAGAGGCATGCCATGGCCTGTAGCCACTGCAAACGAACCCCAGACAACACAAGCACCACTTTGTGCATCTGGCTTTATGTGGGTACAGGGGAACTGAACCCAGTTTGTTAGACTTTGCAGGCAAGGGCCTTAACCATTGAACCACCTCTCCAGACACATCAAATTGCTTTTTGATATGCAGCATCTTTTGTCTCTATTTGATAAAGTATGAATATTCCATGGATTTCAAATTAGTTAGAAGAATTTTACTGACTTCCAGGAATTTTGCACGTTATTTTTTGTTGCTTTTATCTGCATGTATACTTGATGCTTTTGCTTTATTTGGAAGTTATTGTGGAATATAATATGGGAAATAGATCTACTTTCAAAAACATGTCTACCAGTGATTTAAGCACAATTTATTGAACTAATCCATTTTTCGCTGATGATTTGGGCTACCATTTTAATCTTCTTTACCTGGGGTTCTATATTGGGGATGAGACATGCTGGTCACCCCCTTCTATGGTGCATTTTCAGCCTTTGGGTTGCAATCAGGGGTAAAGAAGAGCTCCCATCTGCTGGTCCCATGACACAGAGAAGATCTTCTGGAACCTGTGGCTGAGGGAGGGAATGGAACCTGGTCTAACTACCACAGACTCCCAGATTTTACAGATAGTTAGGAGATTTTCTTAAACAAACTCTTATTGATTTGCTGTCTGCCTTTAAGTCAATTTCCAGAGAGTTTAAATATTGTGTTTAAATAGTGTTTTAAAATTTTCTCCAGGTAAATAGTTGTTTGACATGTGAAGGAAGAGCATCACAAGTTCCTCTATTCTGGAAGTTTAATCAGGTTATTTTTCATGCCCTTCAATAGTATTTTAGTACACAGTCTTCAGGTATATAATATTTATATATATTGATATCATAGTTAAGCTGTTGATCTAATAGGCTTTTCAT
>PVHP010047723.1:0-12791 GCA_004024765.1 Zapus hudsonius | reverse complement strand
GAAGAAGTAGAAGCGATCGGGGAGGGACGCAGCAGATGGCGGGAGGCGGAGCCCCCGGGGCCGGAGAGGCGGGCAGACGTGCTGGAGGCAGAAGGAGGGGGGAGGGGCTGTGTACCGATGGTCGATTGAGAAAGAATATTAATATCAGAAATAAATTTGAAAAATCGACAGAAAGTTGAAAAAGAAAGACAGGCGAGTGCCCTGGAGGGGCGGGATAGACAGAGGGCGGGAGGGTGGGGGCCAAAACCCAAGGAAAGCCGGCCCACCGAAAGAGAGGCTCAGATGGCAGGCTGCCTGCCGAGCACAGGACTCACTGCTTCCTGCGAGCTCTTTTCCACGCTGTCAGCTTCCAGTCGTGCAGATCCTGTACTCGGAGGTGCCTGGAATTCGGCTCGTGGCCGCAGCTAATGTCCACAAGCTGGGTCCCTGCTGAAGAACCTGGCCCTAATTTCCTCAAGGTTTATGGCGTGTCTGCTAGTCAGCCATCTTCCCCAGAAGTCCTCACTATTCTTCAAATTCTAAGAGAGCTATGAGAGAGTTCTACCAAACTCCTAAAGTTAGATCCAGGAATAGGTCCTGGGGTTGAGGGATGGAAAATACAGAGCTGTGGTTTTTTGAGGCATCTGTTTTCCCACTTCTTTGGCTAACCTAGTCAATTCTATAACCCAGTTGGAAAGTTTTGAATGGTTCACAACTAGAATCTAAAACCAAGCCATTCTGCAAAGGAAACAGAAATCCATGATCCAGACTGTTCACATACCTGTTTATTAGTAGCATTAAAGTAATAATTAGCATGACATTAGTCTATTCCAATTACCCACCTTATTCAGTTGATCTGTTTGGTTATCTCTTTTTCTGCTTTTGGATTTAGCTGAAGGCAACGTAAGTTGTAATGTAGTGTAGCCATTCAACACAGTGAATAAAGGGCAGAATTAGATATGTCTTCACATTTTGGTTTGTGTATTTATTGTTACAGTACTTTCAAGTTTAGCTGGTTGCTCTTATAGATACTGGAACTCAGGTAGACTTTCACCTACTCAGCCATTTTCCAATGTAAACACAAATAAAACTTTAATTCAAAAGGAGTCAGTTACTTCTTTCTGACACGACCTCACTATCATACATAGTGATAGTAAAAGACCTGCACATTGAGAACTGTGCTGGTAATCATTGTGTATTTTACAAATATCCTGCTATATACCCAAAATAACACTCATTAATGTGTTCCTTGAAGTTAATAAGTGAGGATGATGTAATGTTTAAAAAATCAAGTAAATTTTCTACCGTTGTCTTACTAGTAAGTTGCAGAACTTGGTTTCCAACCCAGATCTAATTCTTGTACCAATATTCTTTTTTGAAAGATTAGCATAAATTATAATAAATGTACCTTTTCAAGCCTTTTAGGTGTATAATATTGAGAATTTGCTATGTGTTTATAGGTTGATGATAATTCTGATCAATTAATAATAGTGATGTAAACTAGTCATTCTTTTCTGGGAAGATATTTATAGAATCAGCCTCATTTAATATTGGATAACATTGTTTTCAGCTATTCCACTTCAATGGAATTATCAGACAAATGCTCAAATATCTATGTATAACAATACTGATTTCGGTGTTGTTTTTATTAGGTAAATATTCAAAGCATTCTAAATTACTATTAACAAAATTTTGTTAATCCCCATAATAGTTTTAAATGCAATTCTTAAATGATGTATGACTGATACAGTTCATAAAATGTTATGAATGATAATCTGCTATCACTATCTTTATAAAAGAATATAACAATAAATCACCAGCTTATTATATGTAGGTAGTTGAGTTTTTCATCTATATGTTTTTCCCTGCTGAGGTTTTCATAGGTAGAATCACTTTTGTAATTAGAAATATACAACACATTTTCACTTACAAATTATATATTAGAGTTTTTTAGTGGAAGGATGGGTCAGTTCCCACCACTGTTGATTACGAAGTTGATGGTAAAATGTATTATAGATAGAGGGAGAAATATACCTAAACATTTAAAACTTAAAATAGTAGTAGGAATTTAGTCAAGAAAAATACTATTAGCATTGTGTAGAGAGCTAAGAAGTTTGGTTAGGGGTCAGTAGCAAGCAATTGTGAGAGAAATGAAACCATTATTAGAACAAGGGGCAAAGTTAATTAAAGCATTTTGTAGAGCCAATTTTCTTATATTTTAATAATGTAAAGTTCTCAGTAATAATGTACTTTGTGTTTTTTCAATTTACTTGCCATTCAGTTAAAATATAATGGTGGAGCTTTTCATTACTATTTTGTATGACCGTGCAAAGTCAGAAGGATGTATATTTTGTGTCATTGGAGGAAGGACAATGCGAACTTATCAGGCTATTGGATGAAGTTCTCCACTTAAATGACAGTTATCATTGGATGTGTCTTTTACAAACACTTTCATTAACGTCTGATTTACATCCTATAAATCATCCACTAAGAAGTTTGAATCAGTGAAATTTTAGTAAATTTAGACTTTGCATTCATTCCCATTGTTGCAGTCAGCTTTCTCTGTTGCAGCGCAAAAAGAACCCAAGCAAAAGCAGCTTGTTGAGGAATGGGTTTACTTGGCTTATGTACTCAAGGCAATACTCCGTCCTGGCAGGGAAAATGATGGCATGAGCAGAGGGGTGGACATCACCTCCACCACAGCACTGCAAACAATGGCAGGAAGGTGTGACAAACACTGGCAAGGGGAAGCTGGCTTATAACCTATAAGCCCACCCCCAACAACACAGCTCCAGGGAGGTTCTAATACCTGAACTGACATCAGCTGAGGATCGATCAATCAAAACACATTCATTTGTTTGTGGGGGACACCTGGATCAAACCATGACACCCATCATTAAGGTTTTCCTTAGGAATTGGGAATAGTCCTTATTTCTCCATCTTCTTAGCCATAGACAACTAAGAATCTACTTTGTGTGGATTCACTCTTTTAGGACATTTTCTACAAATGGAGTGTTTACTTTTTGGTGTTTTGTGTCTGACTTTATTCTCTTAGAATGGTGTTTTCAGTGTCCATCCACATTCTAGTATATATCAGTACTTCATTCTACAGACTCTGTAGCATAGAAAGAGAATAACATTGAATGATTAATGGAATGTGTTCTCTCTGGAAAGAGGGCCATTTTCAAAAACCAAAAGGTATATTACAGAGACATGTGAGAAATGAGAGGCTTGTAAGAAAAGAAATGTAAAGATCTGGCTTATGAAATTGGGTCTGATGATCTCAATGAAGAGTGGTTGTAAATACCTTCAGGAAGCTTCAGAACTAGAGAACCAGGACAGAACTGCCTACCATGTCCTATGTCGTATAAGCTGCTTAAAATTAGTGCAAGATCTCTCCCCAAGAGAAGATTATGTACAAAAGAAAGGTACACTTTATCCTTCATCTTCAGCTGTTGCTGAGTGAGTATCCTTTCTACTTATTTGGATTAGGAGAAATCAAAAGCAAGACTGCTAGATTTTCAAATAAATAAAGAAGCCGTCTTCAAAGAAAGCATAAATGAGGGTAATATAGTATGGTTATATGAGAGCTAAAACTTTGTTGCAACACCAGACAGACTGCAGATAAACATCAAATGTTGGCCTATAGAACCAACCTTTTATACAAAACACTGAACTATTTATGTAAAAATGGAATACGGAAATCTGAGTATTGAGCTAAAAAGAAATATATCATAAATATCTTTGAAAATATTACTGCTTTATTTGTTGCTAGGGAAAGAATGGTAAATACGTATCACATGTAAATAACTTTGCTAATTAAAAAAGCTACAAGGACTAAATAAGAAAAGCAGTTGGAAAAGTAGAACTTGCTATGTAAATATTGTCATCATTAAGATTTGTGCTTCAGCCTCTCACTTAACTCTCTTTGAATCCTTCACTGTGGTTAGTTGATTTAGGATATTTCCCTTTGGTCACTGTGGTCTGAGTTCTGACATGTAGTTCCATGTTACCAGTTTTGCTTGCTAATATTATTTAAGTCAGCCTTGCCTAGACTCTCAATTCTTCTCTGTATGTGATAATCCTGGGCTCTATTTTGTACTCTTAGAAATGAATAATACCCATGGCATTTTTATTCCAAGCTATTGTGTATT
The DNA here is from genome assembly GCA_004024765.1 of Zapus hudsonius. Lineage (NCBI taxonomy): Eukaryota > Metazoa > Chordata > Mammalia > Rodentia > Dipodidae > Zapus > Zapus hudsonius. Next base: position 8,658 of record PVHP010047723.1, on the reverse strand, counting down.
AATGACACATTTTATGCAAATAAGTCATTTTCTATTAAATTTGTGAATGTGTTCATTTATCTACCTATTCACTAGTTTCAGTATAGGTTTCTGTGTGAAAAAATTTAAATATATTTATTTATTTTCAAGCATAGAGAGGGAGAGAGAGGAAGAAGAAAAGAAGAAGAAAAGAGGAAGGGAGGAGAGAGAAGGATAGGAGAGAGAAGGGGAGGAGAGAGGAGGAGAGGAGGGCCTTTTGCCATTACAAACATACTCCAGATATATGTGCGGCTTTGTGTATCTAGCTTTATGTAGGTACTGGGGAATCAAGTCTAGGCATTCAGGCTGTGCAAGCAAGCAATTTTACCACTGAACAATCTGTTCAGCCCAAAATAATTTTAATTTGACCACTAAAAATAAATAGAATGAGGAATGAGATTACTTGTTTGTAAGCTTGTGTTTAAGTTCATTTAAAAAAAAAACTGAAAATTGTTTCCAAAATGGTTATACCTACCAATAATGTATTAATGTTCTGTTTATTTTGCATTCCTGATGGCATATGGTAGTATCAGGTTATTTTATTCAAAACATTATCCTATTTTAAATAGTGTGTAACGATATCTAAATGTGGTTTTCATTTGAATTTCCCCATGATTAGATGTGATAATAAGTTCTTGTCCTTATTTACCATTTTCCTATTTTGAGGAAAATGTATTCAAATATTTACTTACCTTTCATTATGCTATTAATGATGTTTAAGTTTTTTTTACTTTATAGTTTATAAATAAAATACATTTTTCATATAGTAAAATTCACAACATATTCAGTAAAAGTAACCCCTGTAAAGTGTGCAATGCACCATTCTTTAGTATATTCCCAACGTTGTGCAACCATCAGCACTATCTAGTTTTTCACTGCTTAAACAAACACCATACCCATTGTCTTTTCCATTCTTACTCCACCCAGCCTCTGACCGTCACTAAGCTACATTCTGTATGCATGAGTTTCCACATTAGAACACTTCACATAAATTCAATCAGATATAACAGCCTCCTGTGTCTCATTATTTATTTATTTATTTATTCATTTATTTATTATATCAGTTAACATAATGTGTTCAAGGTTTATCTATGATATAACATATCTACAATACCACATAATATATAATTCTGTTTATGGCTGAGAAATATTCCTTTATATATGGATGCCATTATTGAATCATGCTTTTTGAAAATCTCATCTGTGTCTTTCTATTGGTATGCTGAGACCATTTATACTTAATTATTACTGAAAGTGCTTTTCTTGTGATCTTATTAGGGGATGTTTCACTTGGCTGTGTTATTGGGATTTCTCTTTTTGTTGAGAACTTTACTATATTAACATGCTATAATTTGATTGCATTCCCCTATTATCCTCTTTGACCCTTCTCCTCTGCCCCCATTTTACTGAGAATCTTCCTTTTTCTAATTAGTCCTTCCACTGTTTTGTTTCATTCATTTTGTCCTTCTACATCCTCCATGTGATGGGTTCAGAACACAGTACAGGTTCTGTGAAGTTAATGTTAACTATTGTTGTGTCATCAGTGCACCAGTTGGTTCATGACAAGAGGACCGATGTCCATATATAAATATATGAGCACTAATCCAGATCTATGACAATATTGGCTGGAATATAAGAATATAAGAATACTCATACTCAAGAGTCCACAGGCAGAAATGACACAACTACAATAGTTATTAAGCAAATGAAGATCAAGGAAACACCAAATTCCACAAAATTATCAATATGATAGACATTAATTCACACCTCTCAATAATAACCTGGAATATCATTGGTATTCATTTTTCATTTCCTCTGGTAAGTTTTGGAGGTTTGCTGATTGTGATATTGAACATGGTTAATTCATTTCCAGGTAATTTTTATTCCATTTATCCTTTCTTGGTTGTATTCTTGTATGTTCTCGTTCATAAGCTTATTTTTCTTCTTACTCACTATATAGCATTCCTTTAAGAATTTTATGTTTTTCTGGTTTAATGGCCTTGCCTTAATTTGTATTTGTCTTGGGATATCCTTATTTCTCCATTAATTTTAGATGGTAATTTTTGCTGAGTATAGCATTCTTGATTGGAAGTTGTTTACCTTTAGGACATGAAATATATTGTTCTATGTTTGGGGGCATTTAGAGTTGCTAATGTAAGAACTGAATTTATTCTGATGGTCTACCCTTTGTACTCAAGTTTGTACTTATCCCTTACAGCTATTACAATTGTTTCTTTGTATTTTTGAATTTTGCCTATAATTTGTCATGGACAGATTCTCTCTGTCTCTCTGTCTCTCTCTGTCTCTCTGTCTCTCTCTTTGTGTATGTGTGTGTGTTTGGAGTTATAAATTCTTCTTGTGTTTGTATATCAACTTCTCTCTCCAGGCTTGGAGAATTTTCTCCTATGATTCCATTAAACAGCCCATCAGTTTCATTAGATGTTACCTCACCTCCTTCTTCTACCTGTGGATTCTAAGTTGTGGACATCTGAATGTATCCCAGAATTCTTGGGAGGATTATTCATGTTTCTTGATTTTTTTCTTTATATATGTCTATGTGAATTATTGCCACAATTTTTTTCTTTCCTCTCTGATATTCAATTTTGTACATGTTCTTATCTGCTTGCAATGTTCTCTGTTGTGATTTTGAGTGATTATGTCTTTCATTTGCAGAATTCTTTGCATTTTGCTGGAAGACAGTCCATCAATAAGAGGGAAGACATGTAGGGAGGAGGGATGCCTCAGAGTCAGAAAGCAGAGAATGATAGACACTATTGCTAAGTTCATGTCCTCCTGTTTTATTCAGTCCAGGACCCAGGCCCCTGGAATGCTATACTTCAACCCAAACTTGAAAGTCCCACACAGACATGCCCAGATTCTGGATTCTGTTAGGTCAACAGTCAGTAGGCACCACACATTGTACATCATATTGTGTTTATCTAGTTATCAGTTGATGGATGTTTGGACTCTTTCAGTTATAATAAGTGCCCATTTTTGCACTGATGAATGTTTTTCTTTCTCCTGGGCATATACCTAGAGAATGAAACTGCCAGGTCTCATGGAAACTGGGTGTTTAACATTTTGAGGAACTGCCACACTGTTTTCCAAAGGAGCTGACCACTGTACATCCACAGCAGCCGTGTCATTCTTTTCAGCAATTCAATTTCTTTGTTGAAATTGTCTTCCGTGTTTTGAGATTTTGTTTCCAATTTGCATGCAATATCATACACTTTGAAGATTGTCTCCTCAAGATGCTGGTCGTCTTTGTTTCATCCATTCATCTGTTTATTTGAGTCTTCCATACAGTTATTGATCCTGTTTTGAAGTTTTGAAGTAGGGTTCTTAATTCTTTCACTGAGCTTTATGTATTTGCATATTTATTTATGCATGTATGTATGTATTTATTTATTTATTTATTTATTTATTTATTTATTTATTTATTTATTTGCTCACTGGTTTTGGCTTCATTACACAGGATTTGGAAGCCTTCAAATGAATTGAGGTGGGTTGTTCCTGCCTAGTTTTTGTGTTTCTTTGTTGTGCTTTTAGCATCTGTTCCAGATTTAACTTGCTTCTTTTAGAAGTATTAATCAGTGCTTTGTTTCATCTTCTAAGGGATCTTCTGCAGGTCACCTCACAAGTGATGGAGTTCCCTGAAACTGTTAAAATTTATAGGTGGTCCTGCTTCTTACTTATTTATCAGCAAATCTGATCAAGCCTAGTTGTAGAAGATACTTTTGTATATGCTTGTGATCATGAGTGAGGCTTATTGTGAGAACATTAATGTTGTTCATGTGTGGCTATGGAGCCCTGGGAGTCCTGAACTCAGAATACCTCCCTATCTGGGAGTACAAAGGAAGTTTCTGAACTTCCTGGCCTCTCCAGTGAGACCAAGTGGGCATGGGCTGGGCCTGCTATCCCCTCCCCACCCAGGTGCTGGCTTGGGTCTTCTGCATGTGCTATGGGGTTAACTTAACATAAATACTTGATCATCATGGGAAAGCATGGCAGCTAGAGCAGGGGGATGGCTGGTTATACTGCATCCACAGTCAGGAAGCAAAGAGCAAAAACTCCATTCTTCTTCATGACTGAAAAGGTTCCATTTTGTCAGAATTGAATAGTGGATTATGCCACATGTTTTTCTGCATTCATTAATATTTAAAATGTGTGGCATCATATAGGAATCTTGTTAATTTTATTCCTCAATCAGTCACTCTAAGAACCAAGAAGTATCCAAATATATTCCATTTCTTATAAGTTATGACATGATATTTTTTGTTGCTGGTGGTGTGCCACACTTTGAACAAGGGTCTGTGTTATAACACTAGGCTTGAATGTCAAACACTACTGAGAAATGCTAAAAAGAGGAAAAAGTATGCAAGGAAAATATCAGGAAATGAATTTTTTTTGGGGGGGAGTCAAACAAAGTATAGCACCAAGAATAAGGGAGTGATCAATTATCTAGTTAATTCATCCTGTTTTATTACTGCATATTATTATGTAAAATGTTTAATTATTACCTTTTAATGTATATAATAAGGCACCTAGTATTTACACTTATACTCCTCTTTCTAGTTCCCTTCTAATTTCCTAATAGTGCCCCGACCATTTTACACTTTAAAATTATACACATAAAAGAAGCATGTTACTGTTTTTGTAGGTCTGGCTTATTTTGTTTAATTTGATTTCTAGTTCCATTTATTTTCTTGCAAATAATACATTTTATTCTAATCTGTGGCTAATTAGAATTGTCTTGTATATATACCACATTTTCTTTATCCATTCATTCATTTGTAGGTCCCAGATTTGATTTCATATATTGACTACTATGAATATTGGTACAGTAAACAAGGATAGGTTTCTGTAGAACATTCTGCCTTGGATGACATTGATTCTAAGAATGCTGAACCTGAATCATGTGACAGTTCTAATCTTTTCTGAGCAACTTCAATGGTGGTTGAACTAATTTATATCACACAAATACTATGCAAGGGTTCCTTTCCCACTCCATCTACAAATTCTTCCTGACATTTTTTGAGTTCAGTTTCCTAATGATGCCTATTCTGACTAGATTAGGATTAAATATAAGTATATTTGATTTGCTCTTCACTGATGGCTAAATAGGTTGAACAATTTTTCATTTATTTATTCACCACTTTTATTCCTTCATTTGATAATTGTGTCATTCATGTGTCCATTTAAAGAGAAAGCTATTAGTTCTTTGTTTTTTTTTATATTATTCATATATATTCTGTATGTCAGTACCATGTCAGGTGATTTAGCTGGCAAAGATTTTCTGCCTTTTTTGTACAGAAGAAATTTATTTTGATGAGATCCCATTTCTCAGTTCCTTAAATAATTTCCTGAGCCATTGGAATCCTTTTCAGATATTTCTTGTCTATGTATACATCTTGAAGTGTTTTACTTATTCTTTCCTCCAGGAGCTTCAGGAACTTTTTAATGGAATTTTGTAGAGTGAGAAATATGAACATAGTTTTATTCTTCTACATATGTGTACTTAATTTTCCCATCACAATTCATGAAAGGTGTTCTCACATAAAGAAATGCACATGGAATTTTATGGAAATTGAATGAAGCATTTTATATATATTTAAAACTGGCCTACTTGCATAGGTGTTTTTATAAACTTTACTATGTAAAAATCTGGAGCCCACCAACATAAGTGCTGAAGTATCATTTGTGAAAAATATATTAATGGCATCTTTGCCATGGAATCAATAAAACATTATTTTGTATTCCATGACTGGAAGAGAAAAACAATATACATTCCCCAGAAGTTTGGTATTTTAGCAGCTTCTCTCTCTCTCTCTCTCTCTCTCTCTCTCTCTCTCTCTCTCTCTCTCTCTCTCTCTCTCTCTCTCTCTCTCTCTCTCTCTCTCTCTCTCTCTCTCTCTCTCTGCTGGATTGAGGCTAGTTTTACAGTATTGAATATATTAAGCATTTTATGGATTGACTCCAAAGTGATTGGATAGTTGATTTGATTTGGTTTTCATAATGGCTAAGATGACCAGATGGCTTGATAGGAATGATGACTGAAACAACCAATTCAGCTATGAAAAGAGTTGGTTCAATGCAGATGCGTTAACAACATTCAATGTCTCAAATAGCTAAATGTGGACTTCAGACCTTGGTATTTCACATTCGTCTGACTCCCTGATTCATGACTCAAGATTAATGTGGTAGTAGACAGCTTTAATTGAAGGTATTTTCTAATTTGTAGCAATATAAAATAGCCAGAAAGAAAATAACAAATTGTTAGTGCTACTGAGAACCTGTGAAGGCATGTCAAGCAAAAATGATAATGGCCCATGATATAAGAATCTTTAATGAATCTGTAGTACAACATTGTAATTTAGAAGCTGTCACACAAAAATCTCTCTTAGAAATGCATTTTTGGAAAGGGATATCTAGGTTATTTCCTTTCTTACAAACTTGGGTGATATTTTACTGATGTAGCACTATAGCTTTATGAAAATAAAAAAAATTGCTAGTTATCAAGTTTAGCCAATATTATGAATCAAGGATGTGTTCCTATAAAGGAATAACCTATCTAATTTTATGGCTTTTGGCCATATTTATGACAATGTGATGGTTTATACATTTAAAGTAATATGTACATGGCAGAAAGCTATCAAGATGGTTCGGGTTACATTATCTGTTGAGGAAGAAATGACAGGGCCCTATCACTGGACATATGGATATCAAAGTTGTGGTACATATACACTATGTAATTCTATACAGCTGAAAGGAAAAAAATACATAATGAAATTTAAAGAAAAGTGGATGGACTTAGAGCAGATCATTCTTAGTGACCTCATATAAGAATAGAGTCAAGCACAGCATATTCTCCCTCATATGTGGCTCCTGGTTAATCCTGAACATTAATAAAACCTGTCAGTGAATAGAGATACTATTAAAGGGGAAGGAAAGAACTGTGGGGAGGAATGGGAGGGTGGGGGGCTCATACAATAAACTAAACTAATAATGAATCAACACCATAAAATCCTAACTTTCATACAGTAATTTACTGAGGAAGCTGTGGGCACCACCTGGTACAAGGGGCCATGAATAGAATGGGAGGAAGCCTAACCTCATGAATAATTGCTCAGGCCTGCATCTCCCTGTCCCAGTTATTGGTTCCTTCCCATGTTGAGCTGTTGATCAAAGAGACCCACGAGGTCTGCAAAATGAGACAGACTTCTGTCAAAGCTTTTGGATACCTACCCCAGGCCTAAGGTAAGACCCTTTTGCTGAAGAAATCACAGAGTGTCCTCAAAAAACACCAAGAGATCCTGCTAGAGCCAGAATGGTAACCAGCTCCCAGATGGTAGAATGTATAGCAATGAAAGGTATTACATGAGCTGCCAGGGGAAATTGGTCAATAATATTTGGAGAAAGCAGAGACCACTAATATACAATATAGACAGTCATGAGAATGCTGAACACACTGCTATATGGAAGAGACTAACAAGTCAAGAAATGCTCATCTGCAAATTAGTGGTGCTTAATGTAGGAGGGTAATCAACAGCTTACTGACTGGCTAAGACATCTGCTCAGAGACAAGGAACCCTTAACTGAAAACACGATCCAAGGCAAAATCCTATGGGGACCAAGAACATGGGATCCTAATTCCCACTACAGAGAGCTTCAGAGAGGCCATACCCATTAGAATCTTGCCAAAATAGCAATGTTTGTCTCATTTAACATATACTGATTTCACTCTCTGATGGAGAATCTGTTTGCATTTTTCAGAAGGCATTGAGAGAGCCAGGGACAACCCAATTCCAACAACAAGACACAGGATGATGGCTGACATCCTGGCAGGAGACAAACAACACCTTGGCTTCACACAGGACCCAAACAAAACCTATGAGAAAGTGATGAGATAAACAGAATATCTATCACCACAGCAAGTTTCACAATCCATGAAAGGTCAATGGAGATAGACCTGAACAAGAAAGAATGAAGGGGCAGATTTCTTGTGGTAGTTTGAATGACTGTCCTCTAATAGATTTAAAAGTGTGAAAGTTTATCTCCAGCTGTGTGGCTGGAGGAGGTGCCAGCTATGCTAGTTCTTAAGCTCTAACCCTAGGTAATTCTGAGATGGAAGTGAAATTCCAGCTATACATTTGCAAAGAGCAGTTGGAGCTGATGTCTGGCAGTCCTGCTGTTTTGTTCCAAGAGTTAGAATGTGCTTGCTTGTTTTGGAGGTGCCGATGCTGGACCTGTGCTTGAATCTGTGAAAGGAGGCCAGCCTCTTTTGCCATTCTGAAACTTCCCCATGATCTGATACTTAAATAAACACTTTCCTTCCAAAACTGTGCCTCGTGTGGAGATTCATTCCAGTAGTGTGTGGCTGACCACAACATTTCTCATGCTTTTTGACTGGCACAATTAATATTGTGAAATTTATTTTTTTCCCTTTTTTTGCATCTTTATTAATGTAATATGTTTAAGTGGTGCCAAGTTGAGTTTAAAGTGTCCCTCATAGCCTCAATTGTTTTTGATTTAACATTCTACTTAGACTCCCAAGTTGGTGGATCCTTTAAGAAGTGGCCCCTTACTTATAGGTATGACACTGGGGGTGGGCCTTGAGGTTCAATATTCCTATCCTACTGG
>PVHP010047722.1:0-12796 GCA_004024765.1 Zapus hudsonius | reverse complement strand
GAAAAGTCCTTAAAAGCAATTCTGGAGAAGCCAAGGATAGTAGCCTCAAAACCAAAGAGCTCAAAGAAAAGGAAGGAAGAGGCTAGTGCCAGGCACGGTGGCCCAAGCTTGTCATATGAGGCAGGAGGACTTCAGCGAGGTTGAAGCCAGCTCAGGATACAAAGCAAATTTAAGGCCAGCCTGGGCTACATGGTAAAACTCTGTCTCAACAAAATCAAGACCCACATCAAACAGCAATAAGGAAACCAAAGAAAAGGAGGCTGGCGAAGTAGAAGGTGCCTGGGACCAGAGCCCTGAGAGCAAGGAGCGGAGAAATAGATGCTGGCAGGGCTGGAAAAGAACCAGAAACTGAGCCGGGCATGGAGGCGCCCGCCTTTAATCCCAGCACTCGGGAGGCAGAGGTAGGAGGATCGCTGTGAGTTGGAGGCCAGCCTGAGACTACAGAGTGAATTCCAGGTCAGCCTGGGCTAGAGCGAGACCCTACCTCGAAAAACAAAACAAAAAAAACAACCCAAGAAACTGATGTTCCTTAAAAGCAACAAAGTTTCCAGAAAAAGCCGGAGGATGCTTGAGAAAGAGCAGAGGGCTCTGGGAGGGAAAACAATTAAGTCATAGTAAATCATTTTCCTGATAAACAACGCCAACTTGTCAGCTGTTCCTCTCACAAATGGGATCATTTTGTGTTCTTGAACATCAGCGCCCTGGCAGTGGAGCTCTGCTCCTTACTACTAAACTTCGGGAAAAACTAGCCGTGACTGAGATGCACTGATAAAGCCTGAAGGCGACTTGAGGTCCCAGCGAGCTCGGCACACAGCCTGAGCTGCAACACCAAGGCCTCTCCTCCCTGCGCCCCGTCACTGCCCGACCTCTGCCTACCGAGTCTGCTTCGCCTGAGGCTGCCCGCTGATCCGGTTCCCACCCTTCCCTGCACCCATTCTACGCGTCTTCCTCCTTAACGTTCTCTCTCCCATGGCTTCTCCCAGGCACAGACGGCTATGGTTGAACTGACAGCTATAATAACAACTCCATGAATCACAGTACTCAGAATGGGACACAAATCTCAGTTGGAGAGTCACAATGAAAAGCAAAGAAACAGAAAATGTCCCGTGACTGAGATGGAGTGCGAAGGGGAAAGAAGAGGGACAAGGGGACTCAGACAGACAGGCAAGACACATGCAAGAATATCCAAGACCACGGGAAAGAAACAAACACGATCTGGTGTGAAGTCACGGAAAATAAAATAATCAATGTTCAGTTATAAGAAACATTCTGCCGCTGACTCGTTATAAGGCCTTAGACCAGCAGCAGGCCTCAGTTTCCCTTAGGGTCAAATAGAATTGCTAAGTCTGGACTCTGCTTCCCAGAACTTGCTGGAAGCCTGAGGCATTTGGAGTCGTAGGCAGAACACTGGGGTCATTTCCTAGCGTTTCTGCCATCGTGATGGGACCCGTGTAGCCAGACTTGACACCAGACTGCAAAACATGGCTTTGGAACAAGCAAGGTGGTCACAGAGGAATTTAAGGAAGAAGAGGTGGGGGACTGGCTCCCAAACCTGCAATGGGGTCTTCCACTATAATGGTGATATTCCTGGGGCCTCCGGCAGGTCAACAGGTACAAAAGAAAGTCCAGACAGAACAAACAAGATTAGAGAAAAAGAAGAAAAACAAACCCAACGTCCTTTTCCCTGGCACAAGTGTCACATGTCCTAAGAGGGAACCCCAGGCCTGAAGGAGGGACGAATGACTCCAAGGGGATCAAAGCTGACCATGACCCATATTCCCTCAGACTCCTCTGCACAGCTTTTCTCTGGTTCCCTTTTCCTCTGCAGGCGAACGTGGTTTCTGGAATCCACGAGAATTCAAGAATGGGTCCAGGGTGCTGGGGATGGAGTTCTTGCCCAGCATGAACAAGGCCCTGGGCCCAGTGCTCAGAACCACTCAAATAAAGGGGGGCAGGGAGCAGAGATGTTTATATGCTCAAAGGCCAGCGACCTGGGGTGCAGCAGACACCGAACCTGAAGTGGGAAATGTGATGGGGTCTCACCCACCCAGCACCCTTCACATGGGACGGGGTCTCACCCAGCACCCTTAGCATGAAAGAAAGCTCGTGGGAAGACAGCCTGCATTTAGAAATCTTTTTCTCCTAAAGAGTTTTAATAAATCATATTAAATTATTGAGGGACGATAGATAAAAATTTATCACTCACAAGGGTTTAGTTGAGGCCCTTAGTTTTATTTATTTTTTTTTAACTCCCCCTCCCAGGTAGGATCTCGCTCTTTGCTCTGGCCCAGGCGGATCTGGAATTCACTATGTAGTCTCAGGCCGTCCTTGGATCCTCCTACCTCTGCCTCCCTAGTGCTGGGATCAAAGGCCTGCACCATCACACCTGGCCTTTTTAAAACTTTTTATTGATAGTTTTCAGACATGTACATAACGTACTTTGATCATGACCCCCTCCTACCCCTTTCGCTGAACCCTTGTCCACCTTTTTATTTTTTATTTATTATAACAGTTATATCTTTTCCCCCCTCGCCCCAGCTCCCGTTACCATGGGGCCCCTCCTCAGTGGGGTTATGGTGGTCCCTGTGGGATAGCGGGGGACCGGGCCTCAGCCTACTCCCACCATTCTTGGCTCTTACAGTCTTTCTACCCCCTCTTCCACAAGAGGTCCTTAGTTTTCATTTCTCAATTTAAAGACAACTGGCAGCCCCAGGTGCTGGAGGAAATCCCTTTTTTTGTCTTATTATTTTGTTTTTATATTTTATATCTATGCTTTTCTGACCCATAGGGCTTCGAGCACAAAGCCCATGTTGCACTGGCTGTAATGGAGCGCCTACTAAAATGACACCCAACCAGAACCTGTCAAACACCACTAACCCAAGAAAGACGGTGGCAAGGAGACCCCACCTTTCTCCATATCTTGGTCTGCTCCCCACTCTCAGGCTGCCTTGATGATGCAGCCGGCAGCCCCGACTTCTCGGTCACTCGGTCACATCGCCCATACTCGCTCCATCCCTCGTCCCGATCAGGAAACCCCACCATCACTGCGCTTCTCGCACCCTGGTATTGATTGCCTCCTGACCGCAGGCTGAGGAAGCTCAGGAGGCGGAGGAACTTAATGGGTTTACTTGGAAAGCGTTTTAACACCTTCGCTCGGTCTGGGAGATACTTTTCAAACATAAGCTGTAGTGAGTCCCACCATCTCTGCTGCTAAGGGAGCGAGGAAAGCATTTGGGACCTAGCATTATCTAAACAGACACACTCACACTTCCTCGGCCGATATCACATCATAAGCTTCGTGATAAAGCAGAATATCTTGTCATCTGGAAAGCACCCGAGCAACCCTCCCTCCCACCCTAAATTTAGGGTCACAGCACTCATCAGTACCTGGGGCTCCTCTGGAGGCAATGTTGGTATCCGAATGGGAGCGGACGTGGCTCTTCTTCACTCCAGCGGGGATGGTGACCGCCTGCCCTTCTGAGAAGCTTGACCTGCGAAGAACACTGGATGCCTCACTCAGCCTACCTGGCTCTTGGTCTCCTGAGGCGGCGGCAGCAGCAGCAGCAGCAGCAGAGTGTGGCTTCTCAGAGCTGCTGGAAAACAAGGTAGAGCTACCGCTCTCATCGCTGCCGGCATGGCTCTGGCGGCTGGCGGTCCGGCCTTGGGGGTCTGGGTTGCCAATGGCCAGGTACTCAGGCCCCTCACTGGCGTCACTTGGGGAGTCATTCTGGCTGCTGATCCACGATGCCTCCATGGGGCTGGTCAGAGTGCTGGAACTCATCTCACTGGGGGTCAGTGGGGAATCCTGGGCTAGTGCAGAGTCTGAAAGTGGCAAAGCTTGGATGGTTTGATCCTCTGCTGCGGCAAGGTGTTCTCTGACTTCTTGAGATTTCTGAGGAGGGCCAGAGGGTGAAAACGAAGTAGATCTTCTCTCTAGGATAGCAAAAAGAAAAGCTAAGAGGAGAGAAAGGTGAGCTGGAGTTCTATGGTACGTGTGCAGGTCCAGAGTTACAAGTGCCTTGGGTTTCTGCCCCCCGATGTGTTTGCCCACACCCGGCTTTTACATGGGTTTTAGGAGGTTGAACTTGGCGGTCTCTGACCCCAGAGGTCCTTATACTTAAGTGGCAAGTACTCCTCTGAGCCATCGCCCTAGCCTTGTTTTGTTTTGTTTTAGAGACAAGGTCTCATAGAACTCGACATAGACCTTGAACTTGCAGCAACTCCTACTTCTGCCCTCCAAGTGCTGGGATTATAGTACTGTGCTGTCACACCTCACAACTGCTACTGTGTAACTTTTTAAGATACCCATTACTAAGACATCAAGTTTGACAACCTGTTCCAACCCAAGGTTCAATTCCTAGCCTGTGAACTCTCACCGAAATCCCCTACTTTCCAGGCCTGCAGATACACAAAATCCCCTGCATCTATACCTGAGCTGTAGCTGGGAGCGGATTGGTGGAGGCCAGAGGAGGACCCAAAGTAGGAATGCTGAACATAGCTGGTTGCAGGGGTATATGTGGAACCAGGCAGGGCTGTCAGGCTCTGGCTCTTCATAACCAGCAGTGGACTTTCATGCTTTCTGGCAAACTAGAACAAAAGAAAACATGTCAGAACCAAATACGAGGTCCCTGTTACTGTAGAAGCACTGCAGAAGCGAGCCTAGGGCAGTATACCCAGGCCTCACCAGAATCAGCAGCTACACATGGCTGTGCTCCACTATAGCATACAATGGCAAGATCCCCTTGCACACAGCTGCTGCACTAGAATCCTCCTAGGGGGTCAGAGCAGGGGTCTCTCTCCTGGAGGCAGCACAACAAAGTACTTGGACTCTGAATGTGGAAGCAGAAATCAGACACAACAGAGGTCTCTTCATACTTAGCCATTTGGTCTGAACTGACTTTCTCTGTGTCTCTTTTTGTGAGTTCATAAGTCAGGATCTGGCTGGCTTGGTAGTCCCTACGTACTCCAGGAAGCCTTGAACTTATGACAATCCTCCTGTCTCAGCCTTCTGAGTGCTGGGATTACTAGCACGAGCCACTGTGCCAAGCCCTTCAGTGACTTTCTTTACGTGATGAGATTTCTTCCTGCCTCACGGAGTTGTGAGGACAGAGATGAAGCACGCTTTTCCCGTGCAGCACTGAGCCAAACTAGGTGTGACACTGTACACCCCACTCCTGACTCAAAGCCATCCATCTAGAGGGAGGAGGATCGCCGTGCGTTCGAGGCCAGCCTGAGACTACAGAGTGAATTCCAGGTCAGCCTGGACTAGAGTGAGACCCTACCTCGAGAAACAAAACAAGGGGCTGGAGAGATGGCTCAGCAGTTAAGGCACTTGCCTCCAGTGCCTCAGGCTCCCGGTTCACTTCCCCAAGACCCACATAAGCCAGACCCACAAGGTGGTGGCCCTGGTGCTCTCTCTCTCTCTCTCTCTCTCTCTCTCTCTCTGTACCTTTCTGCTTGAAAATGAATAAATAAAATTTAAAAAAATATTAAAAAAAAAGAAAAACAAACAAACAAAAAAAAGCCATCCATCTTCTCTCCAGGAACAGACCTAAACTGAAACTCCTCAGAAAATATTAAACAGTACTTCTCCTTTCCAAGTTTTTTTGTTTGTTTACTTGGTTTTTTGAGATAGGGTCTCTTGCTCCAGGCTGATGTGTAACTCCTTATGAAGCCCAGACTGGCCTCAGCTGAGGACCCTCCTGCCTCGGCCACCCACGAGCTGCTATTACAGGCAGGCTGACACCTGCTCGGCGAAGACGTGCTTTGCTACCAAGGCTGTGTCTTGGTGCAAAGGCCCAGCACAGAGGCGCGGTTCTCTGTCCCTCCCGTTACCATAGATGCATCGATCTGAGCCAGGAGGCGAGGGTTGTTCTGCTCCACCGCTTCCAGGCACTGGAGCATGGCTGTGACGTGCGCATCGCTTAGCAGGAAAGCAGATTCTAGAAAGAAAAGGGGTTCCACAGGGATGGAGCCAGCGGCGAGAGCTACAGCCCCCCATATGACCCAGAGAGAAAACTCCAAGAAACACATAGAGTGAAAGGGAATTAAGGAGCATCTTACCACTGGAGGGAAAGGGAACTCGGGCCAAGTGAAGCAGAGAAGCTAAATCATGTGCATATTCCACAGAGGACAAGGGACAGCAACGGGATTCTGTCTCTCTTTGAACTCTGCTTCTCTGGGGGGAATATAGGGTTGTTACTACCCGACTCCTGGGGCACAGGAAACCCGATGGCTGGTGTTTCTTCTAGATGCCTTGTGCGGATGGGCAGAGGGAGATACCTTTGCAAACAGTTGGATTGTGTTTTGCAGGGGAGAAGAGAGAGAAGACTGGGAATGTGTTTCAGAGTGGATCTATGGCATCGGGTTGTGGTACCCTGCTAATGGGGCATGGAGGAAGTAGGGTTCTGCTGAGTCTGGCAGGCTTCTGGGACCGTCTCCTTCTGATAAGGAAGTTGAGGCAAAGTCCGAGGGCCCCTGTAAATCTTAGCAATCCTGAGAACTCCAGCCCCCAGGCAGGCCACAGCTGTCCCCTGAGATAAAAGCAAGCAGTTCAAAGCCTAATGTAATCCAACTGCAGTAAACAAACCTAAACAATAAGGTTACATTTCCTCTGCTGACATCACCATTCTCCCACAGATCTTGCTTCCTATGCTTCTACCTCTGACTTTTCTCTATATAAGCAACTGCTATCTATCCAATAAAATGAGAACTGCCCACTGCCGCGTTCTCCCGAGAGTCTCATCTCTCGTTCGGCTCATGGCTGTTCCAAGCTGCTGCTCACCCAGCTCCCGTGGGTGAACAGGGAGTTGGCTGCAACTTCCTAAGTAACCCACGGACCCAGATCGGGTGAAGATGACGAGGCTCTGGGTTGCTAAGGAGCATATGGAGCAACAGCGAGATGGAAGAGAATAATCACACACACACACACACACACACACACACACACACACACACACACACACGACTGCAAGGCACCTCTCCTCACCTGTGTAGAACTTTCGGATATACTGCCTGTCCCCAAGCAGAGGCCGGAGCTGGGCGGACAGCAGGTGGCTCTGCAGGCTGTGCTGCAGCCACAGTTCTGCGGCTGCACGCTCGCTCACACCGTCGGCGCCGCTCTGGCCCTCCTCGTGCAAGCGGGTGAACTGGGAGGCAGAGAGTCACGAGTCAAAACGCGCAAGCTGCCAGACACAGCGAGACCGAGGGTAAGGGACAGAGCCCCGCACTGACACAGGCGAGGGAAGGCAGGCCGAGGTATTTCCTCGGCATCGGGAGGAGGAAAGTGAAGACCGGCCATGTAGAGACAAGTGATGGAAAGTTTAGAACGTTTCATTACTCTAATTTTAGACATATTTGACATTTTCCATAACATAATGCTAAGTAAATACATACACAAAATTGGCACTGATTGTTCTGGAAACAGCTATGTAACTTGGGCCAAGTCACCTGACTTCCTTGAGCTATTTTCCTGCTTGGAAAGCAGAGACCATGTGGACCTGAAGACATGAGGGCAGTGGAGCCGAAGCCATTAGCTTTCATAGAAGCCTCTCTTTGCTTTCTATTTTTATTTTATTTTATTTTATTTTATTTTTTTTTTTGGTTTTTCGAGGTAGGGCCTCTCTCTAGCCCAGGCTGACCTGGAATTCACTATGTAGTCTCAGGGTAGCCTTGAACTCACGGCAATATTCCTACCTCTGCCTCCCAAGTGCTGGGATTAAAGGCGTGCGCCACCACGCCCGGCTTAAAGTAGACTTTTTAAAAAAATATATTTTATTCATCTTCAAGCAGAGAGAGAGAGAGAGAAAGAGAGAGAGAGGGAGAGGGAGAGAGAGAGAACCAGGGCCACCACCTTGTGGTTCTGGCTTATGTGGGTCCTGGGGAATTGAACCCGGGGTCCTAGGCACTGGAGGCAAGTGCCTCAACTGCTGAGCCATCTCTCCAGCCCATAAAGTAGACTTTCTTTAAAAAATATATTTTATTTATTTATTAGAAAGGGAGAGAGAATGGGTGCGCCAGTCTCAAACTCTAGACACGTGCCCTCTTGTGCTTTACATGGGCACTGGGGAATCAAACTAGGGTCCTTCTGTATTGCTGACAAACACCTTAACCACTAAGCCATCTCTCTAGCCCAAAAGTAGACTTTCTTGACGGTTATCAGCACGCCGCTCACATGTGCCCTTTGCGTCAAGGAAGATCTTGCCATCTGTCGTAGATTTTGAAGAGTTCCATTGTGGTCAATGAAAAGACCTCCAAGGTCTTTCTCGGGAGAGCGTAGCCCAGGACTTAAATAACTACACCAGCAGATGCAAAAGCAAGGGGATTTTTATTCTTCTGCTGCGCAGACGGGCTCCCGGACCGATGAGTGCCAGAGAGCCCCGAGGAACAAAAGCTTAGGGTATATATAGGCAAAACCCACAAAATTATAGTACAGCTCAGACCACAGGACGTTTTGTATTTTCATTGGTTCTTTGCCCTGATACGCAGACTGTCTTCACCCCTGTCCCTGTGAGGTTTACTTCTTTCATAGCAAATGACCCTCCCCTCTAACTCAGGGCTACAGGGAGAACGTCCTTTTATGCTTAGGAGGAACCTACAGAAGGTGCTTGCAGCTAGACCCCAGCAAAGCAGGGCTTCTCTCACTCCTACCTTCTCAACATGGAGGGCGGAGTGGGGACTGAGCCACCGGATATCCTTCACGAACTGCCAGTACTCAGCTTGGCGGCAGCACATCTAGCAAAAGACAGCAAAGGAGCAAATTACTACCAAAACCACAGTTGACAGCGAAAGAAAGAGAAGCTGGCTGTGGCTCCACTTTTTAAGCCAACGCTTGGGAGGTGAGGACAGGAATGTCTTAAATTCAAAGCCAGCCTGAGCTACTTAGTGAGAACCTGCCTCTAAAACAAAACCCAAACTGAGAGGGTGGGAGAGAGAAGAAGGAAGAAAGAGAGAGAAAAGAATAACCTTCCCTTGTTCCAACAAAGGTGGTTCTTAGTTGGTGATTTTTGTGTGTTTTTGTTTGTTTGTTTTTTCAAGGTAGGGTCTCGCTCTAGCCCAGGCTGACCTGGAAATCACTATGTAGTCTCAGGCTGGCCTTGAACTCATGGCAATCCTCCCATCTTTGCCTCCCAAGAGCTGGGATTAAAGGTGTGAGCCACCACATCCAGCTCACTGTCACTTTTAGTCAGACAGCTTCTCTTTTCAGATGGGGTGAACCACTGGCAGTGGCCACTGGGGTGACTCAAAACTCACCATCGTGCTGAGAGAAGTGACAGTGAGTGGTCGACACTAAATGAGACATCCTAACCTCCAAGGCTCAGGGGCCATTGCGGAAGAGGTGGTGGAAGGAATGTAAGAGCCAAAGGAAGAGGAATAATGCTTATAATGCTGTCTTTTTTTAATCATCTTTTTAAAAAATATTTTATTCATTCATTTTCAAACAGAGAGAGAGAGAGAGAATTAGGGCCACCACCTTGTGGGTCTGGCTTATGTGGGTCCTGGGGAATTGAACCCAGGGCCTTAGGCACTAGAGGCAAGTGCCTTAACCGCTGAGCCATCTCTCCAGCCCTATAATGCTGTCTTAAGCCAAGTGAACTTGGTATTCATGACCTCACAGTGGCTGATGCTGCCTACACAAGACCTGCAAAATAGGAGGAAAAAATACAATGACATCAAAATAGAAGAGAAACTAGTTAGAAGGAAGAAGGGATTCAGGGAGGAGGGATTTGGGAGGAAAAGGAGGGGTGGTGGGAGGAAATTAGGATCATGGTAAAATGTTTATGCTCATGGAAGTTGTCAATAAAGAAGTTTAAAAGAAATTAACTGGGCGGGAGAGATGACGTAGCGGTTAAGGCATTTGCCTGCAAAGAAGGACCCAAGTTCAATTTCCCGGTACCCACGTAAAGCCAAATGCACTAGGTGTACCAGTGTTTGGAGTTCGTTTGCAGTGGCTGGAGGCCCTAGCGAGCCCTTTCTCTCTCTCTCTCTCTCTCTCTCTCTCTCTCTCTCTGTTTCTCTCTCACTGTCTCTCAAATAAGTATGTAAATAAAAAAGGGGGCTTTGTGACTGTCATGGTTTGATCCAGGTGTCCCCCACAAACAATTGAATGTGTTCGGATAGATCGATCCTCAGCTGATGGCAATTCGGGAATTAGAACCTCACTAGAGCTGTGTTATTGGGGGTGGGCTTTGGGGGGTTCTAAGCCAGCTTCCCCTTGCCAGTGTTTGGCACCCCTTCCTGCCGCTGTTTGCGGTGCTGTGGCGGAGGTGATGTCCACCCTCTGCTCACGCCATCGTTTTCCCTGCCAGGATGGAGTCTCCCCTCGAGTCCGTAAGCCAAATAAACCCATTCCTCCACAAGCCGCTTTTGTTTGGGTTCTTTCTGGGCAGCAACTAGAAAGCTGACTGCAACAGTGACTTAAAAAAATTTAAGGGCTGGAGACAATAATAGTGCTGGTGAGGATGTGGAGGGGGAGGAACCCTCATTCACTTCTGGGGGGATTGCAAACTCCTTCAACCACTACGGAAAGCAGTATGGAGACTCCTGAACAGAATGGACATAGAGCTACCAATGGACCCAGTTATCCCTCTGCTAGGCATCTACCAACGAGACTTCATGCCTCAGCACAGAGACATTTGCTCAACCATGTTTATTGCAGCTCAATTCCTAATAGCTAAGAAGTGGAATCAACCCAAATGCCCATCCCTGGACGAATGGATATCAAAGTTGTGGTACATTTACACAATGGAATTCTACTCAGTTGAAAGGAAAAATGACATACTGAAATTTAAAGACAAGTGGACAGACTTGGAGCAGATCTTACTTAACGAACTTACACAAACACAGCGTCAAATGCCGCATATTCTCCCTCATATGCGGTTCCTAACCAGGTTAAGCTTAAACTCTAAGCAAACCTGTCAGGGGAAATGAAAGACTGAAAGAGGTAGAAGGAAAGGAAGGGGAGGGTGGAGGGACTTATACAATAAGCTAAACCAATAATGAACTGAATCCATAAAACCCTTACTTTCATATAATAAGCTCTAGAGGAAGATGTGGGCGTCGTCTGGTAAGAGGGGCCGTGAATTGGAAGGGGAGGAAGCCAAACCCCATGAAAAAGTGATCAGACCTGCAACTCCCTGTCCCAGTCATTGGTTCCTTCCCACACTGAGCTGTTGATCAAAGAGACCCATGAGGTCCCCAAAACAAGACAGGCTTCTGCCAAAGCTCTTGAATATCCATCCCAGGCCAAAGGTAAGATCCTATTGCTGAAGAAACCACAGAAAGTCATCAAACCACTCTGAGAGACCCTTAGAGATCCAGAATGGTAACCAGCTCCCAGATGGTAGCATGTGTAGTGCTGGTAGGCGCTAGATGAGCTGCCAGGGGAAATTGGTCAATGAAATTTGGAGAAAACAGAAACCACTGATATAAAATCCAGAATGTTGTCACGAGAATGCTGAATGCTGAATGCGCTGCCTTGTGGGAGGGATCAGGGAGTCAAGAAGTGATCACTTGGGGATGGGGAGGGGGCGCATCGGGGAATTGGGGAGAACAACTCATTGTTTGACCACTAAATAATGTAACTCATTATGGTCAATAAATATGTATATATATTAAAAAAAGAAGTGATCACTTGTGCAATAGTGTACCATAATCTGGGGGGGGGGTGTAATCAATGGCTTTCAAATTGGCCAAGAGATTCACTCAGTGACAAGGAACCCTTAAATGGAATTGGGATCCAGGGAATCAAAAACTTGGGCGCTAAGGAGAAATTCCCACTACCAGAGAACTACAGGGAGGCTACTCCCAAGGAGGAGAGGAGAGGAGGAGGGGAAGGGAGGAAAGGGGAGGGGAGAGGAGGGGGGAAGGGAAGGAGAGGAGGGGAGAGGGAGAAGGAGAGGGAGAGGAGAGGAGAAAGAAGGATCAATAGGTGAAGTGTTTGCCTTGCAAACATAAGGACCTGAATTTGAACCGCAGAACACAGATAAGAAGCCAGGTATAATCCCAGGACCATGAAGGCAGAGACAGGCAGATTCCTGGGATTCACTGGGTCAGCAAACTCAGGAAAATCAGAGGCCCTGGCTCACAAAAGGATTGACAGCACCCAAGAGGTTGTCCGGAAGGAAAAAGGAAAGGAAGAGGAGAAAACAAGCACTGGGTATCCGTCCTGCCCTCAGAAACTCACAAATTAGTGGCCTTCATCTTGGTCCTGCCAACCAGCTTAATGCAACTATTTCTTTCCAACAAGTAACTCAGCCAATTGGGGGGGGGGGAGAAGGAAAAGAAAAGAAAAGCTCTACCTACCTGGTCATGGATAAGCCCGTGATACAGAATGTTCTGCATGTCCCTGCAAAGCCGCTCCAGGCCACCATACTTGGACCAGACATTAGGACAGTTGGCTGACACCAAGCCCTCCACAGTCGTCTTCAAGTTACCCAGCAACTGCCAGTGGTCCCTCCTGCAAGCAAGCCCGCGTCAGTCCTGTCGACCTGAGCCGAAGATGCTCCTGAAAGAACATCTGCCCCCAGTCCAACGCTCCCCCTCACTATGGCTCATTTAGGGCTGAGACCCAACTCTGAGAGGATTAAAGCTGTAAAGAGGATTAACTCTCTTGAAAAAATCACGCTTACATGGATCATTATTGTACTTTGTAAATTTTATCTATTGCCGTCAATGTGCATCGTAGTCTATAGTTCTGTATTTTTAGGAGTATTCAACCCACTGAGATCCTTTTCTTTCTTAAAATATTTTTATTTGTTTATTTGCCAGGAGAGAGAGAGAGAGAGAGAGAGAGAGA
>PVHP010047721.1:0-12791 GCA_004024765.1 Zapus hudsonius | reverse complement strand
TATATATATATATATATATATATAATATTTATTGAAAGAGAGAAAGAGAGAGAAAATGGGCATGCCAGGGATTCCAGCCACTGCAAATGAACTCCAGACACATGTGCCACCTTGTGCCTCTGGCTTTATGTGGGTACTGGGGGATTGAACTCATGTCCTTTTGCAAGCACATTAACCACTGAGCCATGTCTCCAGCCCTGGAAAGTTTTTTTTTTTAAATTTTAATATATATATATATATTTATTGACCATAATGAGTTACATTATTTAGTGGGCAAACAATGAGTTGCTATCCCCAATTCCCCAATGCCCCCCCCCTCCATCCCCAGTCAGCTGGATATCCTCTTCCATGGGTCGTCTGGATCAGTCCTTGTGGCAGGGGACCATGGATAGCCTAGTACTCAGCCTGGTTCTCCTGGCCCAAGTGTGTTGTTACTGAGGGGTGTCATGCCTCTGATTAGTCTCCCCCACCATGGCTCTCACAATCTTTCCACCCCCTCTTCCGCTCAGTTCCCTGAGTCGTGGTGGGTGAGTATTAAGGCTGCTTTAATGTTGTGCACTTAGGGGGCTTTGTGTTGAAAATTGTTGGTTTCTGTCCCCCTGGCTTATCCTGTGTTGATTGAATGGCTGTGGCTGTGGGTCCCTTGTTCATCCTGTCATTCTCTGTGGGACTTCATATGGATCCTCCACGGTGGTGGCTCATCTCTTGCGAGAATCTCTGCTATCGGCCTACAGTCTTTTGGTAGGGTTAGATGGGCCACAACTCTCTCGTTGCATCTTGAAAAATATAAACACAATCTCCATCGGAGTGTGAGGTCAGTATAAGTTGACAAATATACACAATTCTGGATTACCTAGATTCTATTTTTAGTAGCCTCCCCGTCAATTGGTCCCATAGCGCATCTTTTCTTGGGAGCCCAAGAGTATGGGATCCAGTGCATATTGCACTGATTCCCCAGTTCCAGTCACGGGCTTCCCCTCACTGAGTGGAATATTTGGCCGAATTTAAAAGCTGTTGATTGTCTCCCCCAGGCCCAGGCTCCTCCATTGCACTAGTGCTCCTTTCTTGGATCGCTGTTCTCTCCCAGTAGAAGGTGTGGTCAGCCTACTCATGGCCATAGTCTGTGTTTCATGCAAGTGATCTCTGTTTACTCCAGCGTCGTTAATCAGCTTCCCCTGGCAGCTTATGCAGTGCCTTGTAGCACTGCATTAACTACCATCTGGGGGCTGGATACCATTCTGGACCTTGAAGGGTCTCTCGATGCTTATCGATGGCATTCTGTGGTTTCTTCACAACAGGGTTGTGCCTCAGGCCTAGGGAGGTCATTCAAGAGCTTGACAGAATTCTGTCTTGTTTTTGGAACCCCATGGGTCACTTTGGTCAACAGCTCAGTGAGGGAAGGAACTGGTGGCTGGGACCAGGGGTTGTCAGACTGATCAATTATTCATAGGGTTAGACTCTCTCCCCTACTACTCATGGCCCTTCTTGCCAGTCGACACCCACTACTTGCTCACTAGGTTACAGTGTGCTTGTGAGGATTTTATGTTTTGGAATCTAATTTGGTTCAGCCTCATGCTTAAGCCATTCCCCTCCCCCCATCCCTTACCCCTCATTCATAACCTCTCACTTCTTTCTACTAGTCTGCATAAAGAAAATGGTTATCCAGGTTAAGGACCACATATGAGGGAGAATATGCGGCGTTCAATTCTCTGTTCTTTTGAGTGTTCACTTAGTAAGATCTGCTCAAAGTCAGACCATTTTTTCCTAAATTTCGATATGTCATTTTTCCTTTCAGCTGAGTAGAATTCCATCATGTAAATATACCACAGTTTCTCTGTCCATTCCTCCATGGATGAGCATTTGGGTTGATTCCAATTCTTGGCTATTATGAATTGAGCTGCTATAAATATAGTTGTACAAAATTTTCTGCATTGGTATGTGACGTCTTGTGGGTAGATGCCTAGTAGAGGGATAGCTGGGTCCATTGGTAGTTCTATGTCCATTCTGTCTAGGAGTCTCCTATTATAGTCACCTTTCTAGTTGTTGTTGCACAGAAAGAACCCAAGCAAAAGCGGCTTACGGAGGAATGAGTTTATTTGGCTTACGGACTTGAGGGGAGACTTCATCCTGGCAGGGAAAATGATGGTATGAGCAGTGGTACATTACCTCTGCCACAACACTGCAACAGCGGCAGGAAGGTGTGCTAAATACTGGCAAGGGGGAGCTGGCTTATAACCCCCATAAGCCCGCCCCAACAACACAGCTCTAGTGGGGTTCTAATTCCCGAATTGCCATCAGCTGTGAATCGATCTATCCGAACACATTCATTTGTTTGTGGGGGACACCTGGATCAAACCATAGCATCTCCACACTGCTTTCCATAACGGTTGAACAAGTTTGCAATCCCACCAGCAGTGAATGAGGGTTCCTTTTCCCTGCATCCTCACCAGCAATGATTGTTGTTGGTTTTCTTTATGATTACTATTCTGACAGGGGTAACATGGTATCTCATTTTGGTTTTGATTTGCATTTCCCTGATGCTTAGGATGCTGAACACTTTCTTAGATGACTCAAGGCCATTTGGGTTTCCTCCTCTGTTGAGATCAGTGCCCCATTTTGTGAGGGGGCATTTTGGGTTTTTGTTAATTTTTTTGAGTTCTCTGTAGGTTCTGTCTGCATTGTAGCTGGCGAAAATCATCTCCCAATTTGAAGGGGGTCTATTGGCTCTGAGTATGGTTTGTCTGTACAGACGCTTTTGAGCCTGATTAGGTCCCATTGGTTAAGTGTTTGTTGTATTTCCTGGGCTGCTGGAGATTTGCTCAGGAAATTTTTCCCTACTCCTATTTCATGTAGAGTTCCTCCTATTCTTTCTTCTAGGGTGTTCAGGGTTACAGAATTTATATTCAGGTCTCTGATCCATTTGGAGTTGATTTTTTTTTTTATTGCTTCAAAAGTTTATTTCTTTTTTTCCCCTTTATTGTCCATAATTCATCCAGCACCATTTGTTGAAGATGCTATCTTTGGCCCAGCGTACATTGTTGGCCCCCTTGTCAAAGACCAAATAACTGAAGTTACTTCCAATTAAAGCTGGGTCTTCAATCCTGTTCCATTGATCCGTCTGTCTGTTTGTATGCCAGTACCCTGCTGTTTTAGTTACTATTGCTTTGTAGTATGTTTTGAAGTCAGGGATGGTGATACCTCCTGAGTAGGTTTTTTTTTTTTTACTTAGAATAGTTTTAGCTATCCGAGGTCTTTGGCCCTTCCAAATACATTTAGAGATTATTTTTCCTATTTCTGTGAAGAAAGAGGTTGGGATTTTTATCAGCATGGCATTGAATCTGTAAATCACTTTTGGCAGGATTGCCATTTTTACTATATTGATTCTCCCTAACCATGAGCATGCATATCTTTTCATCTTCTCACATCCTCCTCTATTTCCTTCTTGAGTGTTTGAATATTTTCCTTGTATAAGTCCTTTACAACCTTGGTTAGTGATATTCCAAGGTATTTGATTTTCTTTGAGGCTATAGAAAATGGGACAGTCTCTCTGATGTCTTTTTCTGTATGCTTGTCTTCTGCATATAGAAAGGCTACTGATTTTTGTGTGTTAATTTTGTATCCTGCCACGTTGCTGAAGGCATTAATCACCTTCAAGAGGTTACTGATACTATTCTCTGATATATAAAGGATCATGTCATCTGCAAAGAGGGATAGTTTAATTTCTTCCTTTCCGATTTGTATCCCTTTTATGCCCTTCTCCTGTCTTATCACTTGGGCTAGAACTTCAAGCACTATGTTAAAGAGCAGTGGTGAGAGTGGACACCCCTGTCTTGTTCCTGAATTGAGTGGGAACTCCTTCAGTCATTCCCCATTGAGAATAATTTGTGCTTTAGGAGTTTTGTAAATTGTCTTTATTAAATTGAGGTATAGGCCATTTATGCCTATTCTTTCCAGAGCTTTGAACATGAAGTGGTGTTGAATTTTGTCAAAGGCCTTCTCCACATCTATTGAGATAACCATGTGGTGTTTGTGGTTGAGCCTATTAATGTGATGTATTACATTTATCGACTTGCGTATGTTGAACCATCCCTGTATCTCTGGGGTAAAGCCAACTTGGTCAGGGTGGATAATATTTTTGATGTAGCGTTGTATCCAGTTTGCTAGGACTTTGTTCAGGATTTTTGCATCTAAGTTCATCAGAGATATGGGTCTGTAGTTCTCTTTTCTTGTTGCATCCTTGCCTGGTTTGGGGATTAGGGCAATGGTAGTTTCATAGATGGTGTTTGGAATCCTTCCCTCTTTTTCTATGCTTCTAACAAGCTTCAGAAAGAGTGGTTTCAGCTCTGTGATTAAAGGCTTGGTAGAATTCAGCTGAGAAACCATCTGGTCCTGGGCTTTTCCTTTTGGGAAGGTTTTTGATTACATCTTCAATCTCTGTGGATGTGATAGGTTTATTTAATACTTTTATCTGCTCTGGGTTGAGCTTTGGCAATTGGTAGGTGTCCAAAAACTTATCCATTTCTTCCAGGTTCTCTAATTTTGTGGAGCAGAGGTTTTGGAAGTATGACCTGGTGATTCTTTGAATGTCTTCAGGATCTGTTGTGATCTCACCATTGTCCTTTCTGATTTTGTTGATTTGGGCTTTCTCATTTCTTCGTTTGATTAGATTGGCCAGGGGTTTGTCAATCTTATTAAGTTTTTCAAATAGCCAACTCTTTGATTTATCTATTTTTTACATCATTTTCTTTATTTCCAATTCATTAATCTCAGCTCTGATTTTAATTATTTCCTTTCGTCCTGCACTCCTCGGGTTAGCTTTTTCCATCTGTTCCAATGATCTTAGGTGGGTGGTTAGGCGATTGATTTGAGACCTCTCTGTCTTTGATAAGGCATTTATCGCAATGAACTTTCCCCTCAGGACTGCCTTCATTTTGTCCCACAAGTTCTGATAAGATCTGTTATCGTCATCATTTATTACTAGGAAATTCTGAATTTCCTGTTTTATTTTTTGGATGACCCACACATTTTCTAGGAGCGAATTATTCAGGCGCCAGTACTTTATGTATTTTCTGGATCCTGTTCCATTGTTAATTTCTACCTTTAATGCACGATGGTCTGATGTGATGCAAGGAACTACATCAATCTTCCTGAATTTGTTTAGGGAGGATTTGTGACCTAAGATGTGATCAATTTTAGAAAGAGTCCCATGCGCTGCTGAGAAGAATGTATATTTTGTATCTTTGGGGTAGAATGTTCTGTAAATATCTGATATCCCCATCTGGTCAGTGGTGTTATTGAGCTCTGTTATATCCGTGCTGATCTTCTGTTTGGTTGATCTTTCTAGAGCTGATAGAGGTGTATTAAAGTCTCCTACTATGATGGAATTAGAGTCTATTTTTGCTTTATTTTTGAGTAGGGTTTCCTTTATGAACTGTGTTGCACTCAAATTTGGTGTGTATATGTTGATGATGGTGATATCTTCCTGTTGGATCATTCCTTTGATGAGTAAGAAGTGACCATCATTATCCTTTTTAATTGATTTTGGTGTAAAGTCTATTTTGTCAGAGATTAATTTGGCCACACCTGCTTGCTTTTTATTTTCACATGCCTGACAAACTGTTTTCCATCCTTTTCTTCTACGAAGATTGCTGTCTTTAGAGGTAAAGTGCGTTTCCTGATTTCCTGAAGGCAGCAGATGGAAGGGTCCATTTTTCTGATCCACCCTGCAAGTCTATGTCTTTTTATAGGGGAGTTAAGTCCATTTATATTCAGTGATATAACTGTGAGGTTTGCTTTAAGCCCTGCCACAATGAAGGGTTAACGGGGGTTGTTGTCTGTGGTGCTGTTATTAGCGCACTGACTGTGGTTGTTGTGTCTGATCTCTGGTACTCTTCTGAGGAAGATTTCTTGTTTCTTCTGTGTGGGATATCTCTTGTAGGATCTTCTGAAATTTTGGCTGTTTTCAAATAGTCATGGAGCTGGTTTACTTTATGGAACACTTTCAATTCTCCAGCTATTATGAGGGATAGCTTTGCTGGGTACAGTAGTCTAGGTTGAAAGCCATACTTCTTTAGGCCCTGAAAAGGAATACCAAGCCCTTCTGGCTTTCATGGTTTCTAATGAGAAGTCTGAGGTAAGTCTGATGGATTTTCCTTTATAAGTTACGGTTTGGTTTTCTCTAGCAGTTTTGAGTATTTTCTCTTTTCTTTCTACGTTAGGCATCTCAATTAAAATGTGTCTTGGAGAATTCCTCTTCATGTCCTGTCTGTTTGGAGTCCTCTGGGCCCCTTGAAAGTTGAGTGGGCTTTCTCTTGTTAGATAGGGGAAGTTTTTTTGAACAGTTCTGTTGAAAATATTTCCTATGCCCTTAGCCTTCTTCTCCCTCTGGGGACCCCATGATTCTGATATTGGACCTCTTTATAGTATCCCATAGATCTTTCAAATTATGCTCACTTGATTTCTTGAATTTTTTGAATCCTATGACATCCTTATTAATTCCTTCTGACTTGTTCTCAGTGTCTGAGAGTCTGTCCTCCAGATTGTTGTCTCTGGGACTGGTTGATTCTAGGGAGGTTTTTAACAACTCCATTTCTTTTTTGGTTTTTGCTATACTTTTGTTTATAGACTCCAATTCTTTGGTGAGATCCAATTTCCAGTCTATTTTTGTTTTTGCTAGGGATTCCTGAAAATCATTTTTAAGTTTTCTTAAGTCCCCATCAAATTTAATCAATTGATTGTTTAGCTCCTCCCGTAGTTGGTTGACCTTCAATTCACTTAATGTGTTTCTGAATTCAATCATATTTCTCTCCATTAAATTCAGTCTGGAGTCTATGCTTGAGTTGGTGAGCTTCATCTCATTCATGTCTTTTTTCATAGTTTCTATATCAGCCATTAACTGCTTCATGTTTTCATTGCAGTTTTGGTCAGGAGTCATATTATTCTCTCTTTGGGATTGTATTTTTGTTGTCTCCACTTCCCCGTCACTTTCCTGTTCCATAATGGGACTAGAGGCCCTGAGTTGGGGAGATCCGTCATTATTTTCTGTGGATTTTTTTCTTTGGTTTCTGCCCATGTCCAGGTAGGGGAGTGGGACTCAGGCACCCTGGGGAGTGCTATTCATCCCACTTTACTTCCAGAGGAATGATCACCAGGTTTCATCTTAAATAGAGGTCTTTCCTGTTAGGGTGTTCTGTCCCCAGACAGGCTTAGATCTTTACCCCTCTGCATCCCTCTGTATGTGACTGTTTAGTCTTAGAGCCACCTCATAGGCCCCTGTCCCCGATTGGTATTCTGCCGTTAAAAAAAAAAAAAAAAGCAGCTCCAGCACCCCCAACTATAGAGCACAGTGTCTTCCCACCTGGTAGCGGTGTGTGATCCCTGATCCTCGCCAAGACCGCCTGTGCCCTCCTGCCAGGTACCTGTCTGGCCCTGGAACCAGTTTGCCCAAGGATCACGTCTGCCTGTGTATGTGGGGGGGTCGTGGAGAGGATCGGGTGCTGGAGGGAAGGGGCCTCAGCCGGCGCGTGGAACCGATTGGGAGGAGACAATGGCGGGAGTTTGGGGTGGGGGAGTGGGGCAGCTCTCCGTTCCTCTGCGGAGCAGAGAGCCACTGGGGAACCCTGTCTGTGCTGGTGCAGAAGCTGGGGGGAGGGTGGGTTTGGGTTCAGGTCCGGTGGGTTCCGGTGTTTGGATCCCAACTGGAAAATCAAACCTTTACGGAGAGAGTGCTGGCAACGCTGTTACTCCTCCACCATCTTGCTCCGCCCCCTCCCACAATTCTCATCTTAGTGACCCTTTCCCAATCTCCATTATCAGATGTCTTGCATATCTTCCCAGATAAGTTTTTTAGCATCCATATCTTAAGTTTATGCCTGGGATGAGGCAGAACATCATGTAGTGGCCAGGAAGCAGAAAGAAAGAGAAAAGGGTGAGATGAAAACATATCCTGTTGCAGTTACCTTCTCGTTGCTGGGACAAACACCTGGTCAGAAGCAGCTTAAGCAGAAGGAGGTAAGGGTTGATTCTAGGAGAAGCTTCATTATGGCGGGAGAAGCTGGCTCACTTTATCACACATCCATAGCAGAGAGAACAGCAAGCATGAGCTAACTAAACACACAGGACTGGGCTCCACTTCCCAGATGCTTCAAGGTGAGGAGCAAGTAGGAAACTTAATCACAGACACCCAAGGCTGTGGGGACATTTTGCATTCAAACTGTCACATATCCTCTTCAGGGCCATGGTCCACAATGACCTAACTTCCATTCAGTTTCCACCCCCTCTTTTTAGAAAGAGTGCTGTTTGCTGGAGACCAGTATTTCAACACATAGGCATTTGGGACACTCTCAAGATCCAGACTGCAGCTGCTGCCTCTGTAGAGGCTTTTGTATTTCCCTGACTCCTATGTGCCAAGGGCCTTGCTTTTCACTGCAGTATCTGGATAGTTGCTTTCCTTTCTCCTTCCTAAGATTTCCTAGTTCTTTTGAAACAAGTTCCACTAGATTATGCCTTTTTTTGAAGTCATTTGCTCACCTCTCTACTATTTTCAAATATTTTATTTACTTATTTGTAAGGAGAAAGAGAATGAGAATGGGTGCACCAGCTACTATACTAGCTACTGGGAATGAACTCCAGGTGCATGCGTCACTTCGTGCATTTGGCTTTATGTGGGTACTGGGGAATGAAACCTGGGTCATAAGGCATTGTGGGCAAGTGCCTTAATCACTGAAGCATCTCTTCCTCCCCTCTTTGCAATTTTTACTCATTCAAAGAATATGTTAGCATTCAGGTAACTCAATATCTACCAACATTCCTATTACTCTCAATGATTTCAGTATCTACAAACCAACCCAGTTGCTTCCTGTCACTCAGTTCCTTGATCTCAGGCATGCACTCAATGCATGCACTACCTTGTGCATCTTGCTTTACGTGAGTACTGGGGAATCAAACGCATGACCTAAGGGTTGCAGGCAAGCATGTTATCCATCCCAGAAGTAGGCCTTTTAAAAATGGTATCACCCTTTTTCCTCCTCCATAGTTGGGGGTGATCTGACGGAAGGAAGGAAGGAATTCTGAGAAGGCTAGAGAGCTCAGACCCAGAGAGTTGACCTGTGAACTGTGCCCGTAGTAGATTGCATTCTTTTTCTGTTTGTGTCACAAAACTTCATACTTTGAAGTTTAAGAGAAATCATCAGAGAGTTCGAAATGACATAAGAGTGCTATATTTATACCTTGCTCATCTTAAAGACTTCCTGGATTCAGGAGAATGAGAAATTATCTCAGTGAGACCTGTTGAATTATTGCTACCTGTATCAAAGCACTTCCTTTGATATAGGTAGCAATAATTTTAGACTTGATAAAGATAAAGATTTTTCTCCCTTTAATTACATTTTCATTTAATTTTTTTCTATATTTCATAGTGGTATTGTTCAGAAAGAATTCTACAAATGTAAATTGAACCCAGGCAATTCATGTTTTCCTTGACCTGGATCTTTTAATGATGCGATTATTTAGCGAGTGTTAATATTTTTATTTTTAAGCTTTTATTTGACTATTTACTTTTTCTTCACATTGCCAAGATGGTAGTTGTAACAGTTGGGTAATTTATTTCCTCCCCAAAGAATGTAAGCCCATAACTGGGTTGCTAGGTTACAGTTATATTATTTCCATTAGATTACAGAAAAATGTGGTTTAGTCCTTGATCAGACAGTAGGAATTTAACGGATATCCATGAGACAGGATCAGCCCTGATCTTCTGGTATGGAAAGTGCTAAGGTCTTTTCATTTGGATTCAGGACAACCTTAGGAAAGGTTCTTTACCCAGCTAGATTTACTTAGTGTTCTGGAGCAGTGGAACTATGTTAGGTGAGATATGCAGAACCCTAAGCCCCCTCTCAGCTCCTGGTACAATCGACATACTCACTAGTTGTCTTCCTATTTGATATCAGAATAATTGAAGGTGCTATGGTGCTTTGTGGGATGCAAAATTTTGTGTGCCTGTGTGTGTGTACACATTTGTTGATACTGATATCTTCTCTCTTTATTTTTACAGGGAATACAATCAAGTGGCATTTTATATTTTTGCTGGAGTTGGAGACATGAGACTGAAGATATCTCTTTTAAAAGAACCAAAACATATCCTTTTAATACTAGTAAACCTTATTGCAATCAACTTACTATAATATTGTGCTTAAAGAATAGGCTTGTTTTTCCTTTCTTGAATGGCAGTTCATAATTAGTTTTCAACATTTTCAAGATCATATGCTGCAGATATTTCCCAAAATAAACTATTTGTTCTAAGTCTTTCAAATTCTTTTTTTTTTTTTTTGGTTTTTTGAGGTAGGGTCTCGCTGTAGTCCAGGCTGACCTGGAATTTACTATGTAGTCTCAGGTTGGCCTTGAACTCATGGCAGTCCTCCTACTTTTGCCTCCCGAGTGTTGGGATTAAAAGCTTGTGCCATCACGCTGGCTTAAGTCTTTCAAATTCTTATTGACATTTTTCTTATTCTACTTTACTATTATATTTAAGTGTTTAAAAAGTAGTCTTTGTTTGGACAATAAAGATTTTTATTAAAAAGTAGTCTTTTGTTTAGTCTAATGAGATCTTAAAAGGAAGCTTTTATTTTTAATCCAAATAATTTGTCAGTGTGATCTAATACCTGTGTGTGTTCATTGAGTTTTGCTCTATTTTTTGACTTTCTGATAAAGCAAAGATCTGAGTGGTAAGATTTTTATTATTTCAAGAGAGAAGGGGGAAGTTATTGATTTCTCATGTACAACCATATGTGTTGTCATCAAGAGTCCCCAGTTTTGTTTCAAGGAGATAGGATTGGCCCATTGTCATCATTCTTAGTCATTTAGAGCAATACTCAAGTGTGGACTTTACTACAAATCTCTGAAGGAATAAGAAAATAATAGTTGAGGCTGGAGAGATGGCTCAGTTGTTAAACCACTTGCTTAACAAAAAAAAATCTGATGGGCTGGGTTTGGTTCCACAGTACCCACATAAAGCCAGATGCACAAAGTGGTCCATGCTTCGGGAGTTTGCTTGCAGAGAGGCAAGAAGCCCTGGCATGCCCATTCTCATATTCTCTCTCTCCCTCCCTCCCTCTCTCTCTCTCCCCCCTATAAATAAATAAAAATTTTTTAAAACGTTCAAAAATAATAGTAAGAGGTGAGAAATTTTTCTTGTAATTCATCATACAACATCCAAACAAGGTCTAGTGATTTATTTGTTTGTTTATTTATTTTCTGTGGATTGAACTTGGCCTTGAGCATGGCAAGCACAATTTTATCACTGGCTATATATATTGAACCAATGAACACCAAGAAAAGACCACAGATTCAAATTTAAGCCAAATTGAAGCAAGCTATATTTGTGCACGCAGGAGCTGGCCAGCGGCTGTCTTACCCAAAAGCAGGGCTCAGGAGACTAGCAGCCAGCAAAAGAAAAAGTGAGGTTTTTATATCCAAAAAATTGGGGAGTTTCCAACAAGGGGTTCAACAAGCAGAATACATAGTTAATTGAAAATTGGCATATTTTCCTGGATGGCATGGGTCTTATCATAGTCAAGGAGAAGAGCAACGTAGATTCTGGGAAGAGTGATAGCATATCTCCTTGCTGTGCTTTATTACAATAGAAATATTTACTCTGTGTTAAAAAAGGTTATAAAAACATTTAATGTTAGATCAAATATAATATACATTATAAAATGGCCATGTGTTTATAAAGACTAAAAACGAAATATAATTTTACTGTGTGGCCCCATAAAATCAGGCCTATATATACTCAACCCTGCAATTGATAAATCCCTACAAAAAAAATAATAATGATATTTAAGACAAATCTAGAGCCCAGCCCTAAAATGTAAAGATAATTTAAAACGCTACATGTCTGCTAAGATTGATAATGCTAGTTGCTTAACAATGTCTCTTTGCTTTGAGTTATAGAAGTGCGCTGGATTCTTTTACCATTGATGGGGTTCCTTTAAGATTAATAACACAAGGAACCTACACACATCCTGGGAAATTGGACCCATATCCATCACTATGTCAAATGATGGTATAGATTCTTCACACCAGAGCCAAGAAGTCAACATCCTTGGCTGATTACAATAGCTAACAGGTTCCCAGGAACCTGGAGGATCCCCTCCAGGTCAAATCCTAGAAGACACCAGCCCCTGACAAGGAGACATCAGCTCTGCTCTAGTCACTCCAGATCCTGACTAGTCTACACACAGCAGAAGCCTGAGGAACTCAACGTGGGATACCAAGGAAAATGGATGTCTATCAGTCCTACTATTGTGTACTATTCTGGTTAAAATTATCTGCTTCTTATAAAAGCTGGCCCCTTACTACTTGTGGTGGAGCCCATTCTCAGAACTCTGGACCTAAATATCACTGACCATTCTAATATTATTCAACAACACATAGATAAAATAAGACAAATTGACAAAATTCAAATGAATGATTTTTGGTCTAGCTTGAGAGATTGGTTTCCAGGCAAGGAGAGATTAGACTAATATAGATCAATAATTATTGGGTAAACATAACCAATGAGGGCAATTTCTGGATTTTTGACCCACAGTATCTTTTTTTTTTTTTTTTATTGTCCATAATGAGTTGCATTATTCAGTGGGCAAACAATGAGTTGTTATCCCCAATTCCCTAACGCCCCCCTCCCCAATCAGCTGGATATTTTCCTCCGTGGGCCATCTGGATCAGTCCCTGTGGCAGGGGACCCTGGATAGTTTAGTACTTAGTCCGGTCCTCATGGCCCAGGTGTGTTGATACTG
>PVHP010047720.1:0-12792 GCA_004024765.1 Zapus hudsonius | reverse complement strand
AAGCCGACTTGGTCAGGGTGAATTATAGACTTGATATGGGTTTGTATTTGGTTTGCTAGGAATTTGTTTAGGATTTTTGCATCCAAGTTCATCAGGGTTATGGGTCTGTAGTTTTCTTTCTTTGTTACATCCTTCCCAGGTTTGGGAATTAGGGCGATGTTAGCTTCATAGAAGGAGTTTGGAAGACTACCCTCTTTATCTATGTCCTTGACAAGCTTCAAAAAGAGAGGTTTCAGTTCTATGATGAAGGTTTGGTAGAATTCAGCTGAGAAACCATCTGGACCTGGACTTTTCTCTTTCAGGAGGTTCTTGATTACCGATTCAATCTCTGTGATTGTTATCGGATTGTTTAGGGTCTTTATCTGCTCTGGTCTGAGATTTGGAAGTTGTTAGGTGTCCAGGAATTTATCCATTTCTTCCAGGTTCTCCAATTTTGTAGAGTAGAGGTTTTGGAAGTATGACCTAATGATACATCCATTCTCTTCAGGATATGTTGTGATCTCACCCTTTTCATTTTTAATTTTGTTAAATTTGGCCTTCTCAGTTTTTCGTTTGATTAAGTTGGCTAGGGGTTTGTCGATCCTATTGACTTTTTCAAAGAACCAACTCTTTGATTTGTCTATTTTTCAATTTTTTTTTGTTTCCAAGTCATTAATCTTAGCTCTGATGTTAAGTATTTCCTTCCGTCTTGAGCTCCTAGGGTTGGATATTTCCATCTGTTCTAATGACCTTAGGTATGAGGATAGTTGGTTGATTTGAGACCTCTCTGTCTTTTTTATGAAGGCATTTAGAGCAATGAATTTCTCCCTTAGAACTGCCTTCATTGTGTCCCACAAGTTCTGAAAGGATGCGTCCTCATTATCATTTGTTTCTAGGACGTTCTGAATTTCCTGTCTGATTTCTTGTTTGACCCATTCATTGTTCAGGAGCGAGTTGTTCAGTTGCTAATATCTATTTAAATTTTTGGATCCTCTCCCATTGTTAATTTCTAGCTTTAATGCGTTGTGGTCTGATATGATGCAGGGGATTACATTGATCTTTCTGAATTTGCTGAGGGATGATTTATGACCTAGTATATGGCCAATTTTGGAAAAAGTTCCATGCGCCACTGAGAAGAATGTGTAATCTTTGTCCTTGGGGTGAAATAGTCTGTAGATGGCTGTTATCCGTAGTTTATCAATTGTGCTATTTAGTAGCTTGATTTCCCTGCTTGTCTGTTGTTTGTACGATCTGTCTAGGGATGACAGTGGAGTGTTAAAGTCTCCTACTATGATGGTGTTGGCATCTATATCTGCTTTGCTTTTGAATAACTTATGCCTAATGAACTGAGGGGCCCTTGCATTTGGTACATACATATTTAGCATAGTGATGTCTTCTTGCTTTACTGTTCCCTTAGTGAGTAGGAAGTGGCCATCATCGTCCTTTTTTATTGCTGTTGGCTTAAAGTTTATTTTTTCAGATATTAGAGTAGCCACACTTGCTTTTTTATTTTTCCCACATGTCTGGAAAATTGTTTTCCACCCTTTTATTCTCAGTAGGTTACTGTCTTTAGGGATAAGGTGTGTTTCTTGAAGGCAACAGATCGAAGGTTCCATTTTCCTTATCCAACCTGCTATCCTGTGTCTTTTTATAGGAGAGTTGAGTCCATTTACATTCAAATTTGTAACTGTGAGTCTTGCCATGTTGTAGAGAATATGGAGGTTGGTATCTATGCTGTTGCTGCTATCTCTTTTGTTTTACCTTGTTTGTTCTCTGTTCCTTTCCTGGGGTCGGTTATTTGTTTCGTCTGCAAGGGATATCACATGAAGTATCTTTTGAAGTTTAGGCTTTGTGCTCAAGTAATTGTAAAGCTGATTAGTCTCGTGGAATACTTTAATTCCTCCATCAATTATGATGGATAACTTTGCTGGGTAGAGTAGTCTAGATAGGAATCCATTCTTCTTTAGGCCTAGAATCGCTTTGTTCCAAGCTCTCCTGGCTTTTAAAGTTTCTATGGAGAAGTCTGACATGATTCTGATGGGTTTTCCTTTATACCTGAGTTTCCTTTCTCTCGTTGCTCTAAGGACTCTCTCTTTATCCTCAATGTTTGGCATTGTAACTATGATATGTCTTGGGGTGTTCCTCCTTTGATCCAATTTGTTTGGGGTCCTCCGTATCTCTTTTGGTTATAGGGGACTATCTCTTGCCAAGTATGGAAAGTTTTCTTGAATAATTCTGTTGAAAATATTTTCTATGCCCCTCGTTTGGTTTTCTTCTCCTTCCAGGATCCCCATGATCCTGAGATTAGGTCTTTTTATGGTATCCCACATTTCCCTTGAGTCTTGTTCACTTGCTCTTTTGCATTTTGTCAAGGTTCTGATTTCCCTTGAATTCTCCTCTGTTCTGTCTTCCATGTCCGAGGTTCTGTTTTCCCAGTGATTGATCCTGTTGTTAAGAGATTCTAGGGATGTTCTTATTATTTCAATGTGATTTTTGTTTTCTGCAACTTCTTTCTGGGTTGCTTCTATCATCCTTTTGACATGTGATTTCATTTCAAAGTTTGATTTAATTACTTCTTCCTGACAGTCATTTTTATATTTGAAGATGTCTTCAGTTAATTTGGAAAGCTGCCTTTTGATACCTTCAGTTTGTTGGCTTGTCTTTAGTTCTGATATGTCTCTTATGACGTCCATTTGGTTCTCCTCTAATATATTAAACCTGGTGGCAATGCTAATGAGCTGACTTTGTACCCATTCAATATGTTGGTCCATCTTTTCTTCCATGACTAACATTAAGTTCTCCTTAGTATCTGTGCCCGTATGATCGGGGTTTAGTGTCATGTCATCCTGGTCCTACTTCTGCTCTTTCTCTTTAGTGGTGTTGTTGTCATTTGGTGCAGTTTCCTCAGCTGGTGTAATATACTTGCTTTTAGGTCTGCCCTATTTGATTCCACTTGAGGTGGTTGGCGGAATGCCTTTGAGAGATCTGCAGGTGTCCGTGGGTGTGGGAGATGGCAGAGCACAGTGGGCAGTGGGGCGGGTTCAGTTGTCGGGGCTGTGGGGGTTGGTGGTTGTAGGGAGGGGTAGCGTATCTCTGGATCTCGTGGGTACGGGGGGTGGTGCCACCATATACACTCGCAGCTGGGAGAAGTGTCCAAGTCGATCTCAAAACTTTATTTTAGTATCCAACCTTGTATACAATCTAGGGATGTGTTGCGTTGCCTTATCTCTTACACAAAGGGGGCTCAGTAAACAGGAACACAACTATGGAAACTCAGCCAGCAGGGGTAAAACATATAAGCACTGATAAACAGGATTTAGGGCTGTCAGCCATCCCCCTTGCCTACTGGGGGGCACAGGTGTGCTAGGAACAAAGGCATGAGCTACCATGCTCCTGGCTTTCATCCTAATGCATATTATAACTTAGTTCTCAGATATACAGCCATGCTAGGTCCTGACAGGTTTTACTATCTTATTTTAAAGATGAGTAAAGTGAAGCACCAATGTATTCGATAACTTGCCCTGGGTCATGTAGCATGTAGGTGCAGACCTGGGGCTCGCACCTTGCTCTGTTTGACTATCAACACAGTCAGTGTGGTGAACAATGATCCATGTGAGGGCTTCTTAAATACACTGTACAACTTTCAGAAGATTCCAAATGTTTGCTTAAAATTTCTCTTTTATTAGTCTGATTGCTCTTTCCCATTTTCTTTAGAAGACTCAGCAGGTAGCAACTAAAAGCCCTATTTTGGCTGGCAACCAACACTTACTATGGTCCCATAAAGTGGCAGGGAGAGTTGGTCTCTTATTATTCACTGTAGCCTGGCTTTTTCAGCAGACTGCCCCCTTCCATAATTCATCATTTTCCACATGTCAACAGCTGGCAGGGAGCCTGATGAAACTGCCTTACAAATGATCTCTACCATAATGCCTTTACATGAGGATACTGGAAATTTTATGCATTTGGTTTCTCAGGAACTGTTGTAATTCAAAAAAAAAATTAAAAAAGAAGCAGTTGATTTGTATTTTCATTTTATTCCAGACTAAAAGTAGGCAAATTTTGGACAGATGGCTAACTCATTAATGGTGAAACCTATAGCAAGTGTGTGTGGGGGGGGGGAAGTGGCTGAGGCAGGGGCATGGGAGAGCCAGTATAGCTTTCATGGCTGGAATAAAGTTTCAACTGTGTTTCAATACCAGAGATTATCCAGAGACATGGCCAGGAGAACCTGGCTGAATACTAGGATATCTATGGTCCCCTGTCACAAGGACTGATCCAGATGACCCATGGAGGAGGTTATCCAGCAGATTGGGGAGTGGAGGGCAGCGGGGAATTGGGGATAACAATTCATTGTTTGCCCACTAAATATTGTAACTCATTATGGATAATAAAAACAATATTTAAAAAAAGAATTCTTCCTCTTCACTCTTTTAACCATATAGTAAACAAGAGAGATGAGAAATAAGTTTATGCCTCCTCAATATATTCTGGGATGAAGCTTAGGCTCTTAGAAAACTGAGCAAAATTTGGCAACAATAGTTAATATTTACATAGCACTTGGTATTTATTGGATGCTGTTTTCCATGCTCAATATATTCATTATTTTGTTCAGTCCTCACATCTACCTTCAAGCAGTACGTAAACTTTTATTATCATCACCACTTTATATATTTAGAAACTGAGGCCTAGAAAAGTAACATAACTTTCTCGGGCTCATGCAGCTAGCAAATAGTGAATTTATTTATGAAAACCTTACCATTGTGGTTGTAGCATAAATGAACACAATCCATTGTACCATCCTACCTTAGGGAGAGGACAAGTGGTCAAAGGATGATCTCCCAGAAGCTTTTCAGGACAGGCTACATCTACTTATAATTGAATACTACACCATAAACTATAAAGGCTGTTGAAAAAGCCCAGAGAGCAATGCAATGACTTTATGCTGTATGTACAGTTGTATGCTTGTCTGCTATTCTTGCATTTAGTCACCTTGAGCTGCATGTCACAGCTGTTGAGAACATGAACGTTCAACCTCTGAAAAAAATACTCTGGATTCATTCCTTACTCATGCAAAATAGAAAAATTTTCATTTATTTTTGTCTAGTGATTCTGCTCTTACTGAGGCGGTTGTGCATTCAAATCATCTCTGACGAGTTCTAGAGTAACTTTCATATGTAGAAGTATTGCATCTTACAGATAAAGATCCAGAATTTTCTACTAAATAATCAAACTTCAAGCTCCACCTCCAGAATTGTGCAGTCCCCAAAACCACCATTAAATTATGAAGGAGAAGTAAATGAAATAAAATTCTGTCATTTGTTGCCCTACATTCCAAAAAGACACAAGTTGTTTTAAATATTATGAATCTGTTATTTTTAGAAGTCCCCCAAATCTTACTCAGTCTTAGTTGAGACAGCTGATCCACATAAATTAAATAAATATGTAGCAGTAGTTTCTGCTTAAATTAGGTCTTTCTCAGTTTCCATGGCATCCAATCTGTTAGCACCAATATTCTTGCCAGAATCTGTGCTCAGCCTTTAGGATGACAATATTTTCGTTAAGGTTTCTAGGGCATATCAGAGCTCAATGGATTTCTTTTGCTCATGGAAAGAGAAGATTTGCCAAAATCCATCAGTAATCCTCATTCCTGGGGTTAGTGTGTAGTCCTACCCTTCCCATGAGTGTAGGCAAATGGGATTAGGTACAGATGATATATTTATGGCTGTTGCTCTCTGACTACATTGCTCTAAAATAGTCATTGCAGATGAAGGCTGACCCTAATAAAAGGTCACCCAGGGAAACCATTCCAGTGTAGAAAATGTGGCAACAACCAGAATTGAACAATGTAGAAATCTTCCACTTGCACTTCCAGAAGCTTCAATGGAAGACTCATGTAAACTTTTTTTCAAGTGTAAGCCCATCTACACTAAATCATTGCCATAGACAGATGAGCAAGCAAACTGATCACTTGTAGCCTTCCTTAGAATGGAAAGAAAATATAATTAGATGGATATGTACATTTTCTAGAAAAAAATAACAGATTGGGAAAAGTAGGCTTGCTAAAATACGAATGACCTCGTGAAGTAAAAAAATACTGAATTTAGAAAGTAAAATGGACTTCATTCTTTTTTGGACATATGACTTAAAATAATATTACAGGGCTGCATGTGGTGGCACATGCTTGTTACTCCAACACTCAGATGATTTTGCAAGTAGCAAATTCCAAGATAGCCTGAGCTTCAGGGATCCTGTTTCAAAACAAATACTATTCATTTACATATGTAAGTCCTACATTAAAATATTGAGAACATTAGTATATGGACATATTGCAGATTGCCTGTATTCTGATAGAGTTCTCCTCTTATGTTCCCTGTCCTCCTTCCCCATACTCCCCCCCCCCAGGGCCCTCTTCAGTGGAGTATTCTGGGTCCGTGGGTTACTTAGGGAGTTGCAGGGAGCATCAACTCCCTGTTCGCCCATGGGGCCTGGGTGAGCAGAGGCTTGGAATAGCTGTGAGCTGAACGAGAGATGAGACTCTCCGGAGAACGCGGCAGTGGGCAGTTCTCATTTTATTGTATAGATAGCAGTTGCTTATATAGAGGAAAGTCAGAGGTAGAAGCATAGGAAGCAAGGAGATTGGCAGGGGCCAGTATTCTTTGGATACCTATTTTGCATAGATAGATTGAGGGGGCTATGTGACTATACATGTACATGTATAGAATTGTGATGTCAGCAGAGGAAATGTAACCTTATTGCTTAGGTATGTTATTGTAGCTGGACTAAGTTTAGGCCTTGAATTACCTACTAATCTCAGGGGACAGCTTTGGCCTGCCTGGGGGCTGGAGTGTTCAGGATTGCTAAGATTTATAGGGGCCCTCAAACTTTGCCTCAACTTCCTTATAAGGAGGAGACAGTCCTAGAGGCCTGCCAGACTCAGCAAAACCCTACATCCTCCATGCCCCTCAGCAGGGTCCCACAGAATATCTATCAGTAGCCAACGTGGGTAGTCTCATTGATTGCACCAGGCACTGTGGGAAGGACAATGCCTGTACAACTTCCCACCCTGTGGTTCTAACATTCTTCCCACCTCTTCTTCTGCAATGTTTTCTACATTTTAATGAGATCCCCAGCTTCTTAAAGTTTATTCATAGAAAATTTTAAAGTTATTTTTAAAATTGGTAGTATCTTCTCTTAAACTATGTCTTCAATTTATCCTTTATGCTTATTGTGCTTTAATAAGATTGCATTTGGAGAGAGAACTTTGGGAAGCTAAATTTAGACATATCTTTATGATCAGTTTCCTTGTCTGTCTGTCTTTCTTTCTTTCTTTCTCTCTTTCTTTCTTTCTTTTTTTGTTTTGACACAGGCCTCAAACTCAACATGTAGATAAGACTGTTCTCAAACTTGCTGCAATCCTCCTGTCTATACTGCCTGAGTGCTTAGATTAAAAGCTGTGCCATTATACACAACTCAACTTCCTTTTCTTTACATGGCAAAAACATAATTATTATTTAGCATTGTAATCAGAGTTTATGGGTGTGCTTCGTGGAGGAGTAGTCTATAATTCCCAGAAAAGTCTAAAACTGTGCATGTAAATACAAACATGCTTTGTTCTAATTATAAAGTATATGGTGTTTATGAGATTCTCACAAATTCGTGTAACCTCAGGAAATGAGGAATTTCAGAACTAGATGAGTTTGTGGTTCCCATGTGTTGCAGTCAACATTCTAGTTGCTGCACAGAAAGAACCAGAGCAAAAGCAGCATGTGGAGGAATGGGTTTATTTGGCTTAGGGCCTTGAGGGGAGACTCCATCCTGGCAGGGAAATGATGGCATGAGCGGAGGGGTGGACATCTCCTCTGCCACAGCACTGCAAACAGCGGCAGGAAGGTGTGCCAAACACTGGCAAGGGGAAGCTGGTTTATAACCCCCATAAGCCTGCTCCCAACAACACAGCTCTACCGAGGTTGTAAAACCTAAACTGCCATCAGCTGAGGACCAATCAATCAGAACACATTTGTTTGTGGGGGACATCTGGATTAAACCATGGCACCATGCAACTCTGAAGTTCACAGTTACTTGCTAAGTAGTTTTAATATAGCTTTTCCTTGCTTAATGGGAAGAGGTTAATGGGCCCAACATCTAGTTCAGTGAAGGCTATATTCTGTTTGGCAGTGTCAAGTGTGATTGAAAATGAAACTATGGAATGAGATTACCTAACATATGATTTTAAATTAGACGCAGCAAAAGCGATAAGGGCTAGTAATCTGCAAGCCTCAAAACTTTTGTTGGGTTAGTAAAACTCAAATATTTTTAACCCACTTTATTTTCAGTTTTCTTATTATGCTACCAGCCCATTTTCATTATTTCTCCATAGCAACAGTTATCCTATGAGCTTTCAGAGTAAGCTACCCAAATAGAGAACAAATATGTGAGGGAGACAAAATGAGAATGGAGCTGTCTATGATTGCAACTAGGTCAAATCTATTAATATGTGATATTTATGTCTCTGCATGGCAAAACTGCAAATCCTTTTACATAACATTTCCTCTCACTTTGATAGATTTTTTTCTTGAATACTTCAAAAATACCATTTTAATTTTTGTCATCCTGAAAATTTCATTTTTAAGTAGAGGACAATGTTATCATGCTTAAATACTTGTCACTGGATTACATCACTTTTTATGGTGTGAAACTCTCTCCTTAGAGTTAAATTCACTGTTCCATATCAGAATGTACCTGTGAACTTGGGGAATTAGAGGACATAGCCAAGGAGGACAAGGTCATGGGCTCAGACTCTATAAAGGTGTTAATTCAGGCATGTTCTCTGGCCACAGATCATACCCTAATCCAAGCAAGTCTCAGGCCATATAACTAATGAATGAGTCCACAAAAAAAGCCAGGTATATATACTATCATACATTCTGCTCTCTTTCATCACACAAGTTGATTTTCTCAGTAGTATTTAGGACCATGCTTAATTTGTTTGTAAGGTCCTGCTTGAAGAATATAATTTGGGTAATATCAAATGGGGAGTT
This sequence comes from Zapus hudsonius, assembly GCA_004024765.1. Classification (NCBI taxonomy): domain Eukaryota; kingdom Metazoa; phylum Chordata; class Mammalia; order Rodentia; family Dipodidae; genus Zapus; species Zapus hudsonius. Next base: position 3,775 of record PVHP010047720.1, on the reverse strand, counting down.
TGAGGTCTTGTGCATAGAATCCTCATTGATGGTCAAAATATCTTGTACTAAAAGGTAGTATAGACATTCCAGGTGAAATAACGTCCAGTACATCTCCTTTATTGTGGTCCCTTGCAATCAGACATTTCATGCAAGGATTTATTAGCCCCTTTCTTTCCTTTATATATTTTTAGCATAAAAATAATTAGGTTTTATTATGATATTCTTCTTCAATTATTTGATTTGTTTGCTTCCTTCTCCCCTTCCTTCCTTGTAATCTCTCCTACACCTTAGTCTCCATTGTTCTTTTTGCCACATGTGATCTTTTGCCTTTCTTCCTTTTTCCACATCTCTTCCTCCCATCTCATGGTCTCCTTTCTAGTTGCGTAGCCTATACCTTTTGTTACATCTCTCTGCTTACCCACACACATTCAAAGATAGGATCCACATATAAGAAAGCACGTATGCTTTTTTTAAAAAACAATTTTTATTTGGCACTTTAATATATGAACATATTAGTCATATTCCCATTGGCTCTTTTGTATCTTCTCCGCTGACCCCAATCCATCGAGGGTCCTTCTGAGGGACACTGGCTGTAATTACTGAGAGGTCTTGAATGCACCAGTCAGTTCCTGTGTCATCTCTATATTTCTAAGCTACCTGAAGACCTCATCTTGACATTGAGTCAAGAGAAAAGAAGGATATTTCCCAGTGCCATAAAAGCAACAGTAATTAGTATTACAGATGCGTTCTCAGAAAGCACTAAAGGAAATGCCAATCTAAGCTCAAGGTTAGTCAATATTTTATAAACTTTCTCTAAAACTCACTTGTACATGCCATTCTCCCAGAAGCTCACCCACTATGCAGGTGCCCTAACAGGTCTCTCCTTTTCCATTTCTATCTCTCCTAAATACTTCTCAAACACAGGTGGTGTTATTGGCTCTTGTATCATTTGCTCTTCTTGATCTCTTTTTCCAGTTCCTTTCTGTTCTGTGTAGTGTAAATCTTTCACATGATCTCAGGAGTGAGGCAGGCAAAAGAAAGACTTTATAATCAGCAGAACATACTTTAAACTTATTTTCCTTTTATATTTATTTTTGATGTGCCTCAATTCAAAATTCATTCAACTTAATTACAGTGCTCAAAAGTGAGAAATGTTTTGCTTTCTATTAGCAGAGACTCTGTGTGTTCATGTATAACTCTGAGCTGCTCTAGACTTCCTTGCATCCTTTTCCAGCTGGATTGATTATAGGACTTTCTAGGGCCTACAGAATTTCTGTGTAAACTACATGCCACTTCTTCACCTAGATGGTTAAGTTTCTGGTTGGCCATTTCAAAACTAAGCTTCTTTTCAAGATTCAAACACAAAATGCCATAGATTGAGGTGGTTGGTGAACAATAAGATCTTACCTTCTATGGCTATGCAGGTTGTGAAGTCCAAGACTGGGAAGGGCCTCTTTCTCATTTTATAAATTGTTATTTTTTTCTATTTCCTCCCATGGTGGAGAGGGCTAGCTAGCCCTTTGAGGAATCTTTTATTATCCTTCTTAAAGGCCTCAAATCCCAATGCCATTATCCTCTATCTGCATGAGTGTGACTTTCAACCCATCTGATAGTAGCAGCCAGAGACCTTCAGTCATTACTTAGTGTTGTTGTAAATAAGAAACTATTCTTGCATTGCAGAATGCACTATTTAAGCAAATGCATTATATATATATATATATATATATATATATATATATATATATATATATATATATATTGTCCATAATGAGTTACATTATTTAGTGGGCAAACAATGAATTGTTATCCCCAATTCCCCAATGCCCCCCCTCCCCATCCCCATTCAGCTGGATATCCGCATCTGTGGGCCATCTGGATCAGTCCTTGTGGAAGGGGACCATGGATAGCCCAGTCTTCAATCGGGTTCTCCTGACCCAAGTGTGTTGATACTGACGGGTGCCATGCCTCTGATAATCTCCCCCACCATGGCTCTCACAATCTTTCCGCCCCCTCTTCTGCTCAGTTCCCTGAGTTGTGGTGGGTGAGTATTAAGGCTGCTTTAATGTTGTGAGCTTAGGGTTTTTTGTGTCGAGATTCATTGGTTTCTGTCTTACTGGCTTATCCTGTGTTTATTGAATAGCTGTGGCTGTGGGTCTCTTGTTCATCCCATCATTCTCTGCGGGGCTTCATAGGCATCCACCACGATATGACTGTGGTGGTTCATCTCTTGCCAGGATCTCAGCTATCTGCCTATGTTCGGATGGTAGGGTTATTTGGGCCATAGCTCTCTCGCTGTATCCTGAAAAATACAAACACAATCTCCATCGGAGAGTGAGATCAGTACAGGTTAATAAATAGACACAATTCTGGATTACCTAGATTCTATTTTTAGTAGCCTCCCGGTCAATTGGTCCTATAGCTCATCTTTTCTTGGGAGTCCAAGAGTACGGTATCTGGTGCAATATCGCACTATTTTATATTTTAATTAAAACTCAATACTAAGTTCAAAACAACAGTCTACCTTATCAATCTTTTCATTTATACTTAATGTTTATATGTTATGTTGGAGAAGCTTTTCCTAACCCAATATGATAGGGGTATTTTGACAATTTTCTTTAGAAGTGTTATTATTTTACCTTTGAATTTGAGTGTGTAACCTATCTCAAGTTAATTTTTGGTGTACTGTTTGATGGTCACAGTTAATTTTCCACTTGGATATGCAATTGGTCTACCACCGCATGTTGAAAAGATCATCCTTGTCTCCTTAGATTCCAGTGGTTTCTCAAAGAATGCAATCTCCATTTGTTCATGGTTTTAGTCACTCTTTAGTTAATGATTTCTGGGGAAGAGAGATCTATTTTCTTCAGTGCTGGAGCCACAGGTAAATTGCTCATGCTACCCCTCATCCATGCACCTGCAACCAACTCCAATTAAACTCACAGGGTAATCTCCATTCAACAAGGACACAGAAATAGAACAAGAGCTAGTTCAGAACAAGCTGGGGTTCAGTAGGAGTGGGGATAGGACCAGAGAGTGAAATGTGGAGAGAATATGATCAAAACAAATTTTATACATGTATGGAATTGTCATAAAAAGAAAAAAATAAAATGCTATCATTTAAATATGATGGGTGCTTCTGGAAATGTGGTGAGTATTGAGACGAAGTATAATCATAGGCCAGAAAATGGCATAGTTTTTATGATACTGCTGAGAGTAAGATGACACTGGAAGGACACCCAGAGCCAACTAGATTAGTAAGTGGGTGTGTCCACTAGTTTTAAGAGAAAATGTCATAGGGGAGCTCTCTTGTTTAAGAGGAAATCAAATTGAATTACTCAGTACTATAGTACATTGGCAAGAATGTTTTTTTTTTAATAAGAAAGAAAATCCTTGTTACATCTGGGGTGCATGGCAGGAAGCCAGTTTTCTCAGATTTTATTATATGGATTTAAGATCATACCAACAATATTACTACACTTCAAATAAGCCAGACTTTTCTTAGCCTTATAAGATTTTAGTAAAGAAAAATATGAGATGTAGCATTTTATTTTCCATAAGAATCAGTTACCAGCTAGAACACTAGCTGAATCCTGGTGTCATGGTTTGATCCAGGTGTCCCCCACAAACAATTGAATGTGTTCTGATAGATCGATCCTCAGCTGATGGCAGTTTGGGTTTTACAACCTCGATGAAGCTGTGTTGTTGGGGGTGGGCTTATGGGGGTTATAAGCCAGCTTCCCCTTGCCAGTATTTGGCACACCTTCCTGCCGCTGTTTGCAGTGCTGTGGCAGAG
>PVHP010047719.1:0-12775 GCA_004024765.1 Zapus hudsonius | reverse complement strand
TCCTTCTGTCTTTACAGGCAGACACTGTAATCAGCTGTCATGATAGCTATAATCAATTAGCTTACAGGGTGTTTTTCCCCATCTGCTCTAATTGAATAGTTGAATTTGTTTGGATTTTTGCTTCCCCCTCTCATTCCCTGAGTGTTACTTTGGAACCATGTGACTAAGCTCCTACCAAACCTTTAGCTGCTCTTTTTTTTATCCAGCGGCCTCTTAGGAGGTGGTAATAACCCATTCAGCTTCACCCATATAGAAGACCTTGTTCTCTTAAAAAATATGTGTCAGTGGGCCCTCTATTGCTACAGTGAAACCAAAGCAAGTGGTCTAGACTGAGTTATTTACATTTATAACAGCAGTGTATTGCCTATACTCAGTTGTGTTGTTGATACTGGTGTTGTTAGCAGCCTGGCTTCAATGGAATACTTGAGGACTTTCTATGTTGAGAGAAACTCTGAAGTTCTTTGAAAAGATAAGAGCTCTGTGTCATGGAAGAAGCTTGAGCGGAGTGTGAAGTCAATAGAATCCGGAGAGGAGAGGTGGTGGGCAATAGAAAATAGTGACATTTCTTTTGAAGCCAAGAGTTCTCTTCAATAAATCACAAGGCAGGGATGTTTCACTGGCAGAACACTATGAGTTGTGCAAACATCTCAAAAATTTAAAAAATATATTCACACGTGTGTGTGTACGTGTGTGTGCCAGCTTTTCTTGCCACTGCAAACACCAGATGCATGTGCCATGTTTTTGCATCTGGCTTTACATGGGTGCTGGAGAAATGAACCCAGGCTAGCAAGCTTTGCAAGCAAGTACCTTTAAGTGCTGAGCCATTTCCCAAGGGCCTCAGTAATGTTTTCATTAATTTGATCACCAGTTCCATTTAAAATTTACCCAAAGATAATTAAGTTCTTGTAACAAGGAAAAGCTGAGTAGGTAGCATTAGTTTCCTTGTGGCGGTAGGAAGAGCTAGGGCCTGAGGGTGAGAGTTGCCAATGACCAGGACTCATTGCTGATATGGCTCCTTGCAGTCAGTTCTTATGACTCTCTTGGTGCTTCTCCCTAGGCTTGAGGATTTGACTATATATTTGTTGATACCAATCTTCTGCAAAGACTTAAGATAACGCAAAAAGAAAAAAAATAGTACTCCCCAACTTTTGTAGATGGAGATCCTCAAGGAGTTTTAAAATGCACTCAGAGTTTTACAGGGTAACTGTAATGTTATATACCAAGTGTTTGCACTCATTCCCAAATCCTTCAAATCCTACAGCGAACCTTTCTAACTACCTGAGAGTGCTTGTATTTTTAGACTTTGTACTCTCAATGACACAGTGAATAAATTTTAATTCTCCACATTGTAACCTGTATATATTTAGCTGGAGTTCATATATTTATTATATATGAAACATATTTTCATATTGATTCAGTATATGAAATGATTAGTGTGGCTGATGAATTTTGGATTTTAGGAGTCTTTGCCAGAATACAAAGAGATACTGAGACTTTTTCTGACATTTAAACTCAGTGCCAGAGAGAAAGAGTAAGAATGGCCATTATTTTTTTTAATATTTTATTCATTTTTCAAGCAGAGAGAGAGAGAGAGAGAGAGAGAGAGAGAGAGAGAGAACCAGGGCCACCACCTTGTGGGTCTGGCTTATGTGGGTCCTGGGGAATTGAACCCAGGGCCTTAGGCACTGGAGGCAAGTGCCTTACCCACTGAGCCATCTCTCCAGCCCAGGAATGGCCATTATTAACAGTCCTTTTCAAGTAACTCTTGCAGTGATTGCTATTCATTGCTTAATTTATTATATCCAGTTTTTTTTTACAGCTGCTGCCCATCCCCACTTTTGAAACGAAAAGGCAGAATTAATATTAGGGAAGTTAAATGACCTTCTATAAAGTTTATGTTTATTTCAGCAACTTCTGGGAGTTGAGCTCATTAAATGTTTGAATTCCACCTCTCTGCTTAGCATAAGTGTCATCTCGTAGCTTCGGTTTCTTTATCTCTGAAATGGGTATAATGTCTGCTGCGTAGAATCGTAGTAGTAAAGTAGACAATAGATATAAAAATGTGTGATGAGGGCTGGGGCAATGGCTCTGCAGGTAAAGTACTTGTCACACAAGACTGAATCCTGAGTTTGGACCCCCAGAATCTGCATAAGATGCTGGGCATAGTGGCAATGTACCTGCAATCCCAGCAGAGACAGGGGATCCCCGGGGGCTTACTGGCTAGCTAGCCTGGATGAATTGTCGAGCTCCAGGTTCAGTGAGACTCTGTCTCAAACAATAGGGTGGAAAGCAATTGAGATACCCAACGTGGACTCTGGCATCCACGCAATACACCCGCACACATAGGCAGTGCCTCCAGACAAGCGTAGTCCCCGCACACATATGAACGTATAGAAAAACGAGCATGTGCACCACACACCCAAGGAAAGAATGAAAAGGAGATGAAGCTCAGTACACACTCTTCTCCCAGTGATACTCCTCTTCTTCCTTCTTTATCTTTTCTCTCCATTTAGTACACGTGTTCCTTAGTCCGTTTTCTACTCCAGTTGCTCCTTATCTTCCTTTCCTACTTCTTTCTCTGTCTCCTGTCCATCCTTTTATCCAGGTCTCGCTACATCGTCCAGAATGGCCTCAAATTCTGAATTCTCCTACCCCAGCTTCCTGAGTTCTGAGGTCACAGGTGTGTACCACCATGCTTAACTCATCCCTTTCTCTTATCTTTTTATTTTTATCTGTGTAGTATGCATGTGTGGTGTGGAGACCACAGAAGAATTTTAGGTGTTTCCCTGCATCCCACATCCATTGGATTTCAGAGCTTGCATTTTCACAAACCCCAGTGATTTTTCAGTGTCTGCCCCACACAGGATTGCCGTTACCATGCCCACTGTAGAAGTGGGTTCTGGGGAATCAAACTCAAGTGGTCCCAGACCCCCTTAGGCCCTCAAATTTACACAGGAAGCTCTTACCTGCTGAGCCATCTCTCTGCCCCATCTCTTTTTCTGAATCCTTCCTGATAGTAAACTGATACTTTTAATATATGTATACTGACATTTATGTTTGTTTTGACTGTTCTCGTTGTTAAGAACAAGCTGCTTTGGTTATAAGACCCTTAGTAGAAAAGCAAGTCCCACTTGCATGATGGTGAGTGAAGGGGCATTTCCATTCTCATCCCAGCATCTTTACTCCACATTCCTGAGAGTCAAGAGATGACTCACCCATCCACTGTCCTGCTCATCTGTTCCCAGCCAAGGATCTCTTCATCCTTGCACCTTCTCAAGTGCTGGCAGATGCTCCCTGGTCCAGTCAGAAGGCAGCCAGCCATTGAGGAGGCAGGTGCAGAGTTACAGATGCTGTGAACGCCACACTTGAGGAGAGGTTTTGAAAGCGTGTCTTGGTATTTATTCCTTTCTCCACAATAAAGTTTAATGAACAAAACTATAACGAGGATATAAATATATTCCTTATATCAGTCTTTATTTGATTTGCCAAGTAGACCAACTTTTAAAGCCTTCCACGACCTGCAAACTTTCATCCCCTTGTCTGCTTGCGTACAGCTACTCATCATGTGAGGATAGGAATGTGACATTGAAATATTTTCTTTAACCTTCTTTTTTTAAAAAAAATATTTTATTTATTCATTTTCAAGCAGATGAGAGAGAGCGAGAGAGAGAGAGAGAGAGAGAGAGAGAGAGAGAGAGAGAGAGAGGAGAGAGAGAGAGGAGAGAGAGAGAGAGAGAGAGAACCAGGGACACCACCTTATGGGTCTGGCTTATGTGGGTCCTGGGGAATTGAACCAGGGGCCTCAGGTACTGGAGGCAAGTGCCTTAACCGCTGAGCCATCTATCTCTCCAGCCCTATTTTCTTTAACCTTCTAAAACATAACTTTCTCATGCCTATCTCAAAATACTTTTCTCTGATGTCTCATTTGCAAACCACCCATTCTTCAAATCTCAGCTCAAGTTCTGCCTCTTCTACTGGTCCAGCTTAAATTGGTTTTCTGAATTCCTCTAATGAGGTGTGGTATGGCTCCCATGAAAATTTTGGAGTCTAGCACTGAACTACCTAGATTCAAGTTCTTCCCTAGGGATGAGACTTTTTAACTCTCATTGGACAGTGTCCTTATCAGTAAGAAGGTAGATAAGATTTAAAGCTTTTGTTTTTAAGATCAACATGAGAAAACATGAAGCCATCATGTAGGTAGTATGATACTCTCCCTGGGGAGGGGAGGTCAGTTATCTTTTCCTTTTTATATGTTAATTCAGCTTTAAATTAAAGAAAAATATGTAATAAACAAGGTTTCTAAAAGTAAGAATGTGTTTATTCTATATCAGAGCATCCCACACTAGGAATCCTGTCAGCGTTCTTGTAGCGCAGGAAGGGGCTGGTGCTTCTGTGATTTTGAGATGCTTCAAAGGCTCCCGTTGCCTTGCCATGAAGCAAGCCTCCCAAAAGCCCTCAGACAAAGGTTGGCACTGGAAAGGCCCTTCTTCTTTTTTTGCCCTCTCTGAATAGTCTGGACATGACATTTGTGTGGTGACCTTCATTTTAGCATCCAATTATATTTTTTGTTTTGTTTGTGCCTCTAATAGTTTTTTAACAATTGCAGAAGCTGGGAGCTGGGTACTTATCTTGGTCACACATAGATATTAGTCAGCCCTAGGTGTCAAGTACAATTACTCCAGAATAAATATAAAATTCAGGAACTTGCAGGACTCCCACAGGGTGAGCTTGATCTGTACTGAATTGCCTGCTGCATGGTGACAGGGAAATGACTCACAAAGTCAAGTCACACATGGATGTCATCTAGTCACCTGGGAAGACCTTTGGCAGTAAAAGATGCCACAGAGGCATCTACAGAGGAAAGGCTCTGGGAGGCTGGTCATCTCTCGAAGCATCGGGAGTGCAGTGTTCTCTGCAGACCAGGGTGTTTAGAGCCTTTGCATAAAGAATCCCTGGCTCACATTGGGATTCCTGTCCTTTTCCACAGTTTATCAGTGATATTTCAGCCTTGGATGAGTTGTTACACTCTGTCTATATTCTCCATATGTACATAAAGCAAGAAAGAATGTGTGTGTGTGTGTGTGTGTGTGTGTGTGTGTGTGTGTGTGTGTGTGATTTTGAATTATATACAGTATGTTTTTTTGAGGCTGGGTCTCACTCTAGCCCAGTTGACCTAGAACCCATTCTGTTAGTGCCAGGCTGGCCTTGAAATTACAGCAATCCTCGTACTGCACCTCCCAAGTGCTAAAACTAAAGGTGTGCACCTCCTCCACACTGGGTTTACATACAGTATTTTGAGTATACATTATAAGAAGGACTATATAAGGTGACTCTTGAGACTTTACAGTGAGGCAAGCTGGTGGGTCTTCAGTCATGCCACCTAATTGAAATTAACATCAAATATTATATTTGTCAAAAGGTACTAATAGGGCTGGAGGGATGGCTCAGCAGTAAAGGAGCATGCCTCTGGAGCCTAAGGACCCAGGTTCAATTCCCCAGGACCCACATGAGCCAGATGCACAAAGTGGCTAGAGACCCTGTCTCTTTCTCTCTTTCTCTCTCTCTCTTTGTCTCTCTTTCTCTCTCTCTCTGTATCTCTCTGCTTGCAAATAAACAAATAAAATATTTTAAAAAGGTACTAATAAATAAAGGAGACAGTCTTTGTTACATGTTTAATATAGACCTTGTCATACAGATCATGTTCCCTAAATATTACTTATGTTTATTAAAATTAATATTACAAATGATTGTTAGCATTGCACTACTATGTGAGACTATTATCTGATATATTTTAGTTTGGTTTTGTTTTTAGTGCAGGGATACATTTTTAGTTTTATTTCTGGAATATATATTGATATAAACTAACATGATATACCCTCAGATTTCTGTCACTGCTGGAAAAGCACAGAGAAAACTTAGATACAGGACAGCTCTGGGCATCCTCCATGTCCTACTAACACGAGTGTCCTTGTATTACTTAAAAGCTTTGGTTGTGCCACCAACATCTACACATAGGCGCATGTTATATGACCGTGTGCTGTGTTAGCCTCTGATGGCCATTTCTCCCCCTCCAGCGCCCTTTGTCTATATTCCTGAAATTACCTGTCTTTGACTTACTATGTTATGGTGAGATTATCAGAGGAATGGTCTTCTTGAGCAAATGAAGATCTCATGAGCCTGTGTTAATTCACTGCTGGTTTTGTGTTTGTTGAACTGAGCAGTTCACATGACATAGAGCCATTTCAGATTCTCCTCTCATTTGCTTTCATGAGCCCCACTTCCATCCTGTGTTATTTTTCTCTTTAACACTTTTCTTGGAAACCCTTTTCCCTAGACACAGACGTGATTTGCGAGGGTGGAGCAGGCCAGTCTAGGGCAGAATGGGCAGCGAGAGGGTAAAACTAGAAAAGACGGAAAAGAAAACCTTAGCCTGAGTTTTACACTCTCTGTCTTTGCGATGGCTGCCTGCTTATCTTAGAAACTTTTTTTCTCTCCTGCCAAGTGTCTAGGTTAAGTGTCATCGTCACATTCCAAGCAATTTGGGAGAAATACAATCTGCTCTGGAGGACCTGTGTATCAGTAGTTAATTGAAGAGTCGAGGTTCATCTTCTGAAACAGAAGCCAAGACAATTATGTAACCTGCAGTTCTCTGCTGAAAGCACAACCTGCAGATGCTTGGAAAGCTAAATTAAACTCCTGACTTGCATCTCCGCCACTAAGCATGCTGGGCAATCAGGAGAGTATTCTGGACACCAGGGTAGTAATTGTAATGACATCCAATGAAACACTGTCTTCATCTTCCAGTCAGTGTGATTTCAAAGTCTACCCAGATCAATTAGGCAGAAAGCTAGCTAGCTAAGGTTGAGGTGAACTTCACCATGTAGTTTGCTACTTAATGAGCAATCTTGTTAAATATATATAGCAAAATTTGGTCCTGGGTACTCTGATTTGAGAACCTTCTTTTCTCAGGAAGTTTCTTTTTAAAAAATTATTTGTGAGCAGAGAGCAAGAGAGAGAGAGAGAGAGAGAGAGAGAGAGAGATACCCAGAGAGAGAGGAGGGAGGAGAGAGAGAATGGGCACACCAGGGCATCTAGCCACCACAAATGAACTCCAGAGCATGTGCCTCTTTTTGCATCTGGCTGTACATGGGTACTGGGGAATTGTGGTCAAATTACCTTAAAATAACTTCCAAATTTCTGGCCTTTGAAAAATATTTTTCAAAGGTTGTAGAGGTGTTTCTCTGTTTGCAGCCAGAACTCAAGTCTGATACTTCCTTCCTCTCAGAAATTAGTAATTTATAATGTGTCTTTTTGTGTTTCACCTGTGGGCAACCAACGCCTGCCTAAACCAGACATGGCTCACTGTTTCACTTAATATACAACAGGCGTTTATGGAGCATCATCTAAGTGGCAGGAACCATCCTACTGTCAGGGACTTTCTGTTCTACAGGGTTTCCTGTGCATTTCCCGGTGCAAACTAAAGGTCTTTTGCTCCAGTTTAGGAACCTCAAATACAGTGGAAACACAGAAAAGTATAAAACTTTCAATAATAAAAACAAGAGCTGATATTTACTATATATTTTCTACTGGACAGTAACTAATAATAGATGCTTTTGTATGTATCATGGAATCTTCACAACTGCCCTGTGATGACCTACCATTATCACCGTGTCTTTTTACACAAGAGGAGACTGCGGCTTAGAAAGATCATCATGTAGCTTGTTCAAGATCATGTAAATCACTCATAATCCAGGCCCAGCTGACATTTTTGTCCACTGTGCTCTCTCTGCCTTCTAACCTCCATTCTGTTAAGGTCAACGAAGGTTGATTAAACTATGTGCTTGACTGTAAGGAAGACTCCTTCTGGTTCTTACTCTAAGGACCACTTAGTCAATGGAAGTAGATTGTCATCCCATGGGAGAAGCAGACACCTAACCAGCCTCCTAATCACTGTGCACTCATCCTATGTCACATGCTGCTAGTGAGTGAAGGTATGTGGCAGTTTCTTCCATCTGGGAACTCATACACTGGTCAAAGACAGATACAAAAGTAGGAACTCCTGATGGTAAGTGTTCCTACTTCTGTTTTCACATCAAGGTAACCTTTGGACACCTATAGTCTAGAATGAAGAAATAGGACTCCAAAATCCCTAGACAGCTACCTCTCCATCTTCTGTTTGCCTTTTTCTGATAACCTTAGAACATTTAGCTCCTAGAAAGCTCTTTCATTGTATTAAAAATCAAAGTTAAAATATTAACTACATCAGAGAGTTGATTTTGAGGATGGAGCATATTTCCATGTATGTGTATAAATTTGTGTGGGTTTGCATATATTTGCAACTCAATGTATGCACCTCAATAAAAATTGATCTGCGTTGTTATCATGCTTTGATGTGGCTTGTAGGAATCTTCACTGTAGTGTCACAGCTTACATTTGGCTTTTGGTCGTATCTTTTCTGCCAAACTTATGTTCACCTGTTTCTGCCAAACTAACCCAAGGCAGAGCCATGGCAACCAGCTTCAGGCAGGTAAAACCTGATGCTGCTTTTCCTCCCCTGCCACACCTGTGGCTGCTCTCTATCCAGAAGTCCACTCACCTTTCTGGCATGCACAGAACTGGAAGTACAAGGGAGTTGGCACCTCATGTGGCAACTCTTGATCATTAGCAAGGGAAGGGAATGACTGAGGTCGGGAGGCTCTCCTCCTGGCCCTTGAGTAGAAAGTTCTGAAGTATATTATGTCCACTCCTCAGAATGTCCTGCACAGAATCCCAGTGTCACAGCAGGGCATGGCTCAGTGACACAGCTTAGGTTGTCTTCCTCTCCTTCCTTGTTCACTCTCCATGGCTCCACAAGCCTCTTCTCTGGGATCACTGCTCAAAGTCATCTGTCACATGGGAGAATCTGCATCAGTTACTCCAAGCCTTTAAATCAGGCTCTGCTTTCCAGGAGACTGTGGATGTGGAGCATGAGGAGGGGGGATGAGAAAGGAAGAAGAGAGACTTGCAGACTGAGAAATGGATAGCACGGTCTTACCACCTCCAATACAATTCCTCAGCCACTGCTTTCAAACCTCCTTTGAAAGGAATTGCCATCGCTAGTGCCATTTCTAGATCCCTGATAGTTGGGCATCGGAGATGGCTTGACCAGGTAATAGCACCTGCCACACAAACATGAGAGCCTGAGAGGACCTGATTTGCCTCAAGCCTCAACACCGGCACCCATGTAATAAACCATGTAATAAACCAGCAAGACCATGCACACCTGTATCCCCAGCCTTGTGGGGAGCAGAGACCAGAGAACTGCTGGGCTCACTGGACAGCCAGACTGACCACAATATGGGACTCCAGGTTGAACTTTGTAGGAAACTACATGGAAGAATGTTAGAAGAGACATCCAACATTCTCTCAGGCTTCAACACACGTGCATGCACTATACATACACCATACCACACATACATGTAAAATAAATCTTATTTAAGTTAAAATTTATATGCATTTTAGTACAATAGCTGCAAATACCTTCCTTTACCTTGCATGCATTATGGTTTTGTAAGAACCATAGAGACTAAGCTTTCATGAGTTTTTCGAGTCTGTATTGGTTTTAATTTTTTTCCACAAAAAATTAATTTGCAGATCTGCAAATCTTTTAATGGCATGTTTTTTAAAAAGCAAACTGATGGGGAGTAAATTGGAACTGTGACTTGTACCTTGTTTAATGGCTGGATTTCTCCTCGACACTAAAAAGATGGTGTATGGAAAACAGAGTTAGGTTTAAAAGGTCCCGAGCTTAATCAGAATGTCAGTACTTCAATGTCTCTCATGTTTAGTTTTTCTCACTGAATTATGCCTTTTTGTTTCCTTATTTTGAGGCAGAGTCCCACTCTTTTTCCCATATTTATTGTCAATAATTAGATATTATTGTATGAGCAAGTCTTATGATGGTACCCCCATTTCCCTCCTCCCTGTCCCCAACCCACTGGGGGCCCTCCTTAGTGGGCCTGCTGGACCAGTCCATGAGAAAGGAGTTATGGATCATACAAGACGTAGACAGGTTTTTTTTTTTTTTTTTGTGTGTGTGTGGTTGTTGTTGTTGTTGCTGCTGAACAGGTGCAATGGCTCTGGTTATTCTCCCCCACAATGGCTCCTACAATCTTTCTACCCCCTCTTCCACTCAGATGCCTGAGTCATGGTGGGTGGCTTTAGGTCTCCTTTTCTGTTGAGGTCTTAAGAGTCTCTGAATTTCTGCTTTGGATTGTGTTGCATATCCTTAGTGTCTGTCCCCCTTATCCTTTCATAGGTTATCTGTTGTGCTGTGGAGATAGGTCTCTTCCTCAAAGGTTTTCTTTGGCCTCTATATCATAAGTTAGGGGTGGTTCATCTCCTGCCTGTATGTCAGGCAACATCTCAGGTCCTGTTGGTGGAATTGGGTTGTTCTTGCTGCCTTCTGAAACATACAAATAGAATCTCCAATGAGAGTGAGATTAGTATAGGTTAAATGAGACAAACTGTTAATTTGGTGAGATTCTAATGGGTGTAGCCTCTCTGTAGATCTCTGATCAGTGGGGGGTTTCCCCTTGGAGCCCAGGTTCTTGGTCCTTCTATGGATTTACCTTGGATCCAAGTTCCAGTTAAGGGTTACCTGCCACTGAGTGGATCTCTTAGCCAAATTTGCAAGCCATTGATTACCCACCTAGTTTTAGTGCCACTATTGCATGGATGAGCACTTCTTGGTCTCCTGGTCTCTACATATAGCAGTGTCTTCAGCATTCTGATAGCATCATTCAGTTTGTATATCAGTGACCTCTGCTTTCTTGGAATATCTTTGATCATTTTCCCCTGGCAACTTCTAGCACTACACATGCTACCATCTGGGGGCTGACATAGAACTCATCCTGTAGACCATCATGGCCTCCATCTCACAGCAGTTCTCCCACCTCAACCTCTCAAGTGCTGAGATTGTAGGAATGAGCCACCACACATGGATTAAATTATGCCTCTAAAAAACAGCTACTGTTTTCATAATAGTGCCATTCTGATTATAATATGTATTGTTGAAACTGAAAATACACATAAATAGATAGAAGTTATCAATTTCTGCTACCCAGAGGTTCCTTGTGATTTGATTTTTTTTTGTCTTCTTTTATTTCAGTCCTATGTCTGTACATGAAATAGGCAGGGGAAATTAGTTTATATGTACAACTTCCTGTATTGATCTGCTTTAGTTACACTTATAGAAAGAAGAAAAGAGGGAGGGAGAGAAGGAGGGAAGGAACAAAGGGAGAGATGAATGAAGAGAGGGAGGAATAAAGAAAAGAAAAAGGAAGAGAGAAAGACACATAGACGTTACATTTTGTTTGTACTGAGGCAGGGTCTAAATTGCTGAGGCTGGCCTCTAACACTTAATCCTCCTATTTTAGCTTCTCAAATGCTGAGATTTTGGGCAGATGCCATGACACCCAGCTAAAAACATTAATTTTAATGTTTCAAAGTTTATCATATTTTCAAATGCCTCCATTTCCTGCTAAGGTTTTACAAAACAATGTTTTACTGAAAATTTTCAAATGATACTGGCTGAATACTAGGCTATCCATGGTCCCCTGTCACAAGGACTGATCCAGACGACCCATGGAGGAGGTTATCCAGCAGAGTGGGGAGGGGAGGGTAGCGGGGAATTGGGGATAACAACTCATTGTTTGCCCACTAAATATTGTAACTCATTATGGACAATAAAAAAAATAGAAGAAACAAATGAAAATAGCCAAGAAATAATCCCTATTAATTCTTCAGTAGGTCTATGGTGGTAACCTTTTCTCTGTGTTCTGTAGATCTGAGTCATACAGAATATAGTAATTTATTACTGCTGTTTCCATTTAACTGTGTGTTGTATTTCCTCATGTGATTACTGTGTGTGTAAACAAGAAATTTCAAGAGTCTATGCTTTTAGCTTAGCCAGTTGCCACTATTACCTTTTTTAGGTTATTTCTGCCATGCCAAATATTAGGTTCTATTGAGAAGGGCTATTTAAATAGCACTTCGGAGAGCTCATCTAGGTCCCAAAGCTTTCTAGACAGTTGTATTGAAAAGGCAGATTATTTAGAATGTGAAAGGGTTATTGCAATTTTTATGTTTACCTTTCCCTTCATACTTTAAATTTTATAAGCCATGAACTTGGGTTCATAAAGTCCTATTTCATTTCACTGGTCGCTCTTCTTTTCATCAGCAGGTTTACCATCCAAATTATAGGATTCTGTGATGTTAAGATAGATTCCCATTGTCTTCCATTATAAGTGACCTTCAGTATAAACACATTTGTGGTTTACAGAGGTAATGAGCTTTTAACCATTAAAGATCCTGGGTTAAAAGGCAAGAGCATGTGGTTTTTCTGGGGCCACATGAGAATTCAGTCTTGTGTAGGAAGCCTGAGCAGAAATGCACCATAGAGGGTAGTGTATTTTCCTGTGCCTGGTTAATAACATCATTCTTATTCATAGTGCATCTGGGAGGGATTGAAATTCCTTACTAATACAGGCTATGTGTCTTCCTTCCATCACCTCCTCTAAGAATGTTTGCATGGGTTATAGAAAAAATACTTATCTTTATGAGGCCTCATCTATTAGCATCTCTTTGGGCTCCAGATCTAGAGACGTAAAGTAACAGGAAATTTACAAAAGATAATATTTCAGCTGAACTTTATTGGCCAAGGAATTCAGTCTCCTGCGTGAAATTTTCACATACACCTTGGAAAGGGAGATAAGAAGAAAAGAGTTGGAGAGAG
>PVHP010047718.1:0-12843 GCA_004024765.1 Zapus hudsonius | reverse complement strand
GGCTCAGTGGTAGAGCACCTGCCTGGCATGTACAAGGCCCTTGGTTCAACCCCCAGCACCACCCCAAAACAAGAAAAAGTAAAAGAAATTTATGGCGCATCCCTTGGCTGATGACCCACTTTGATTTGGTCAGGGTGAGCACCAAGTGTTTCCCCTGGCAGGCCTTCCACTCACGAGATGAGGCACAGACGCAGTACTCACAATGCTTAATTGAGAAGGACAAGTACCGAAAGCAAATCCGAGAGCTGGAGGAGAAGAACGACGAGATGAGGATCGAGATGGTGCGGCGGGAAGCCTGTATCGTCAACCTGGAGAGCAAGCTTCGGCGCCTGTCCAAAGACAGCGGCAGCCTGGACCAGGTAGGCTGGGCTAGCCACACCCTCCTCTCCCCAGCCATTGGCCCACCAAGGCAGTCCCACCCCACAGCAGAGCAGTTGAGGCAGAGTGAATGACAAGCCATGGTTTCCAGGTGGATGGAGGAAAGAATAGGCCAGGCTGAGTGTCAACATGGAAACAGCTAACTGGCCCCCCGACTGCTGGTTGCTGCTCATGGTCCTCTCCAACATTAGCATCCCTCTGTGCCCAGAGTCTACCCAGACACCTGCCAGCCACCATCATCTGCCAGAACTTTGGGGACACCAGTCTCCGGACCAATGGCCAGGAAGCTGATGATTCTTCAACCTCGGAGGAGTCCCCTGAAGACACCAAGTATTTCCTGCCTTACCACCCACCCCGGCGCCGGATGAACCTGAAGGGCATCCAGGTACTGGGGATCAGGTGATGAGACGGGCATCTTCTACAAGTGATGCCTGGCTTTGCTTAAGCCTTGGGTACCCGGTGTGACTTGGCCTGCTTCCGCCCTGGACAGAAATCATGCCTGCTCATTGTGTTTACTTGTTTATTTAATTGTTTACTGATCCTCAGTAATTTTTTACTGATCCAGTGAGTGGGGGGAGGGAAAGAAAGAGAAGGAGAGAGAGATTGAGTGAATTAGGCAATTATCTCCAAATTCTTTTGCCTGTTCACCACAGCAGGTCTGAGTGCAGCCATGTGCCAAGCCTCATGTTAGCTCTGTCACCTTGCTCGGTACCCAGTGCAATCTCTGTGGTGTGGCTGGTGTTTTAGGGGTGCATGTGTGGATGGATGGGTAGACTGGAGGTGGTGAGTGAAAATATAGGTGATGGATGGATGGATGGATTGTAGGATGAATATGTATGTATGTGGAGGTGGATGGATGGAGCAATGGATGGGTGGGTGGGTGGAACAATGGATGGGTAGGAGGATGAATAGTTACATGTATAGATGGGTGGGTGGGAGGATGGATAGATAGTTACATGTATAAATGAATGAGTGAGTAGATGGATAAATGGGTCATTGGATAGGTAGATGGGAGGATGGATGGATGGATGGGTGGATGGATGGGAGTGGAGGGGAGGTGGGTGGGTAGGAGGATGGATAAATAGTTATAGGATGGATGGATGGATTACTGAGTAGGTGGGTAGATGGATCAATAGATATATAGATGGGAAGATGGATGAATGGGAGAATGGGAGAATAGATTGGTGGTTATATGAATGGGTTAATGGGTGAGTAGATAGATCAATGAATGGGAAGGTGGGTGGGTGGGAGGAGAAATAGGTGGCTACATGTATAGATGGATGGGTGAGTTAATAGGTGGATCTATGAATGGGTGGGTAGATTGATAGATCAATGGCTGGGTGGGTGGTGGATGGGTGGGTGGATCAGTGGGTAGGTGGGTGGGTGGATCAATGGATGGGTAGATGGATAGATGGATGGGAGGGAGGGTGAGTGGGAGGATGGATAGTTGTATGGATGGATGGATTACTGAGTTGTATGGATGGATGGATGGATAGGAGAATGGGTTGGCGGTTACAGGAATGGGTGGATGGATGGGTAGATGGATTGATCAATGAATGGAGGGAGGGAGGGATGGGAGGATGGGTGGATGAGAGAATAAATAGTGTATGGATGGATGGGTGAGTTGATGGATGGATCTATGGATGGATAGGTGGGTGGGTGAATTTGACCATCTCATCAGAACCTGGTCACTTCTGTCTTTCCATCCTTGTTGGGGACTGACTGTAGAACTCGGGACCAAGGGTGGCAGGGTAGCTGCTCCAGAGCCCCAGTCTTCCTGGAGGCTTGGTGGGCTCTTCTGAGAGCTGCATCACCTGGGCAGACATTCGTCTGGACCAGCAGCTGACTGATGCAGGCCCAGGGAAGCCGCAGTCTTGCTCCAGCGGTGGGAGATGGCATCATGTGTGTCTGTGCAGAACCAGACAGCCACAGGACGGGAGGCAGGAAGATTGCACCTCATTTTATTTTTTTCCTTAGCTACAGTGACATGTGTCTAGGGCCTTGTTTGATTTGTGTCCTCTGATTGTATGTTCCCTCCCCTCTCTTTCAGCTGCAGAGAGCCAAATCCCCCATCAGCCTGAAGCGAGCGTCAGATTTTCAAGGTTAGTGAGATGCCCGGATCCCTCTTGCCCTCGTTCATCTGTCACACTGCCTCCCTCACTCCATCTGTTTCTCCCACAGCAGCAACCAACCCTGCAGGGTCGACCGGGGCCAGGGCCCCTGGTGAGGGGGGTCTCGGGGAGGCACCGTCTGCCAAGTAGTAATTAATGTTCATCACCATCCCAAGTGCACCATCAGCCTCGCTACTGGTGTGTCACCTCTGTGTCCCCTACCGACTGAACTGGGTATCTCAGCTTACAGTATACCAGCAGAGGGGCCCTTGACCTTCCTTGGAGACTTTGGCCAACAGTGTCTAGGTGTGTTTGACAGGGTGTCTCATTTTCATCATGCTCTCTTCAGTTTAGTTGGCCCTTGGGCTTCTGGGGTATCTCCCATCTCCTCCTCCTGTGTCACCATTGCTGCACTAGGGTTACACACACTACCACATCCACTTTTATGTGGGTGCTGGGGATCTAGACTCGGGTTGTCGTGCTCACACAGCCAGCCCTCCCAGCCCCAGAATTCTTTTCTTAGCTTCAGCTTCTCTTCTCCTCTAGAAGTGATGGTCACTTAGTGAGGATTTGCCAGACAAATGGGTTACTTGTTATGTGGCAGGTGCTAGAAGGTTCTGGTATACACCCTGGGTCCTCTAACACCATGCAGAGTCACAGTGAGGAGCCTAGTGGGGAAGCAGTTGAGGCAGGTTCAGATATTTAAACTTGACCTGGACAAAGGAAGAGTTTGAGGCTGGGGAGATGCCTCAGTGGGTAAAGTGCTTCCCTTGCAAGCATGAGGAGCTGAGTCCCACCCCCAGAACTCCCATGAAACTGCTGGGTAGCATGTGCCTGTAATCCCAGTGCTGAGGAGGCTGAAACAGGTGAATTCTTGGCACTCCCTGGCCATCCAGGCTAGCCTAATTGGTGAGCTCCAGGCCAATGAGAGACTCAAAGAGGAAAGGTGGATGGTGGGTCCCGAGATTGATGCCTGAGGTTGTCATCTGGCCTTACACACATACACACACACACACACACACACACACACACACACACACACACACGAATGCACAGAAAAAGTAAAAATAGAAACTGGAGAGTTTGAGTCAGTGGAAACAAAGAGCAGAAAGAATGGGCAAAGCCCAGGCAGTATGTGGTGTAGAAAGCTGCTCTGCCATCCTGGAACCCAAAGCAGGAGGATTCAGAGCGAGATCTCAGGGACAGAAGGCAGCCACACAGCTTGGAGAGCCTTGCTGGGCACATGGACTTCATCCTACCGTGGTGGCTTGGGGGAGGGCAGGAAAGAGGAGTCCAGCCCTGCCCATAAGCAGGTCTCCAGGCATGGAGAGCAGCAGGGAGCCCAGAATGAAGCCTGGTCCAGCTCTCTTGTGACTGCATCGTGTGTCTCCATGATATGCAAAGGACCTACAGCCTATGAGAAGCAGAGAGAATATCCCTCAAAGGAAGAGGATGGGACAAGGCCATGGGGTTTTATCAGTGCTCACAAGTGTACACACAGTAGGGCACAGGTGGGGAGGTGTCACACAAAAGTCTGAGAAGAGTGGGCATGCAACCTCAGACAGCCCCTTACCAAGCAAGGGGCACAAACAAGGTGACAAACTTACTCTGTTTTTTTGTGGTCTGCCACCAATCCACCTTGTTATATAGGGAAGATGAGACCTGGTTTTATTCTGTTTTTAATTGATTGATTGATTGATTGATGATTATTGATATTGATTGATCGATTGATTGATTGATTGATTTGAGAGAGAGAATGGGTGCACCAGGGCCTCTTGCAGCTGCAAATGAACTCCAGATGCATGTGCCACTTTGTACGTCTGACTCTACATGGGTACTGGGAAATCAAACTTCTGGCCAGCAGCTTTGAAGCAAGTGCCTATAACTCCTAGACCTTAGGGATCTTTTTCGATGATAAGGTAACTCCAATTTTTCTGCTCCTCCCAAGCTAATGCTGCCTCCTGGAGATCTCTGTGTGGTTCAGCCAGGGGCAGGATATGCTAGTTGACAAGACCAGGCCACCTGCAGGGGAAAGAGAAGTGAGAGTTGTTTTTGTTTGGAGGAGGGTTGATAAATTCATTTACTTATTTAGAACTTTAATATATGAACCTATTGCACATTGGTCCATCGGGTTATAGCCTTAGGGTCCCTCTCCCTGACCCCCATTCCACCAAGGACCCTTCTGAGGCTGTTACTTCGATGGACATCATAGAGGGCACAGCAACTCCACACAACCCATGTGGCTGAAGGTTTGGAACTCTGACTTCCCTCTCCCTCCCTCCCCACTCTCTCTTTCCTGCTGGGTCCTCATCTCCTGCCACTCTGATGAGGACAGTCAAGGGGCACGAAGAAGACTGCACAGACGGCAGCCCCAACTCCTCCCGCTCACTGCCTGTC
This sequence comes from Zapus hudsonius, assembly GCA_004024765.1. Taxonomy (NCBI): domain Eukaryota; kingdom Metazoa; phylum Chordata; class Mammalia; order Rodentia; family Dipodidae; genus Zapus; species Zapus hudsonius. Next base: position 7,957 of record PVHP010047718.1, on the reverse strand, counting down.
ATGAGCTCCCTCTCCAAGATGGTGAGAGCTGTTCCCATCTGCGCAAACCCATCCTGGGGCTGAGCCTGGGGCCTCCCTGATTCTTATTTAAAGATGTTTCCCTTCCCGCCTCACTATGTATTCACACCTCCTAGCAGCCTCCTTCCCCAATTTAACACTCCATGGGAGGAGGAGACAGGCCTCCTAGGGGCTGTGGAGAACAGCACAGGCTGAGAATTCTGCTGCATTCCCAGCCCCAGGCAACTCCATCTTGGATAACAGCTGGGGGCAAGGGCCTCCCTCCCCTGACCCAGGCCCCTATTCCAGGCAGAGCCAGTCAAGGGTCTTGACCACCAAACCAGACCCGCTGTCTCCTTCACTTTCAGGCTGGCAGCAGAAGGTGTCTGATTAGAAATTCTAGCCCCGAGGGGTACCCTGGGAAGCTTGTCAGCTCAGCTTCCCAAATCAAGTCCTGGGGGGCAGGGGAGGGAGGATGACATTCTGTAATGGATGAGCCTTGTCTGGTTAGCTCTCAGGACAAAATTCAAGGCAGGCTAGCCTGGCCAGCAGCCCATAGGCCTGCCTTCTGCTGCGACCACCCTGCCCTCTGCAGGCCCTCCATGTCCAGAGCAGGGATGAGAGGAGACCCAGCAGGGTGACAAGGAGCCCAGCCAGTACAGGGTTACCAGCCTGCCTCTAGGCCTTCGGGTTCCCTCCTGCTACTCCCTGGGAGCAGATGTGCTCCCAGCTCTCTGACTGCCCCTGGGCTGAGCCCAGCCTCCTGCCAAGGTCGTTGGGACGGACGACCAGCTTGCTGCACCCACGCTGCCCAAGTTGGGGAGGGAACAACCCGAGTTAAATTTAGTCCCCGTGAATATAATATTGATGCCCATGGAGACACGGCGAATAAATATCCAGTAACACAGCTGTGTGGTGTTTGCAGTCACCCCGACGGAGCCGCAGCAGTATCATGTCAATCACGGCTGAGCCCCCGGGAAACGACTCCATCGTCAGACGCTGCAAGGAAGATACACCGCACCGGGGGTGAGTGGCAGGTAGACGAGAAGCCAGCCGCCTCACCCTCCCTCCTGGCACCACCAGCAGCCCAGAAAGCAAGGCGAGAAGAGGGCCCCTTGTCTGGATGAGAAAGTCAAGGCTCAGAGATGGGAAGTCGCCCACTCTCTGCCAAACTGTCAATCCTGTGTCTCCGGGCTCCACGATACCTGAAAACAGGTTCCCAGGTCCTGAGGTCCCTGAGGTTGGGTTTTCTTACCCAAAGAGTGGGAGAGGAGATCTCGCCTCTCCTCCTTCACCTCCTGAGAACCAGCAGTGCCTCAGCAAGGAAATCCACAGTCATGTGACTTCTGCAGTTGGATTCATACCCCAGTCCTGCTGGGGCATGTATTTGGGCCTCGAAGCCATAACCTTCCCTCAACAACTCCAGAACATTCCCAAGCCCCTCCTATACACCCTATCTATACCTGACTGTGAAACCACCCTGTCCCCCTTGGGGGGCCTGCTCCCCTCTGGCCAGCTTGGATGGTTTTCAGGGGTTTGGAAAAGCTACATGTGAACACCTGTACCTCAGAACTCCTTCAAGAGATACTTATGGGACCTTTGGAGATGGCTCAGTGGGTAAAGCACTTGCCATATAAGCATGAAGACCTGGGTTCAGATCCCCGGCACTCATGTAAAAGCCAAGCATGGTAGTACATGCTTTAATCAGCACTGGGGAGGAGGAGACAGGAGGATCCCTGGAGCTCACTGGCTAGTTAGTCTAGCCAAATTGATGAGCTCCAGGTTCACTGAGAGACCCTGTCTCAAAAGGCAAGATAGAAAACAATTAAAAAATACTTCTAACAGCCAGCCTCAGGCCTCTACACACACACACACACACACACACACACACACACACACACACACACACGTGCACCCACCACATGTGAACATGCATACATACATGCACACCACACACATACACATGTAAAAACAGCCATATATGAGTAGCTGAGGGTTCACCCCACTCCTTCCTGGAGGGCACCCTGCTCTTAGACCCACCCAAGTAGAAATGGAGAGACAGTAGCAGCTGGGTCCCAGCCTCCTCAAACAGACATAAATGGTAGATTGGATGGTAGATTGGAGCCACTGGGGCCTCTGGGAATTTTGTTTATAGTCTAGGCTGGCTCAAATTGGCAATCCACCTGCCTCAGCCTCCCAAGTGCTGTGTCACCATGCCAGGCTCCTCTGGACCTCTGCTCTCCTGCTCTGCCTGTGGTCTCAGCTGCTTTAGCTGCCATCCCAGCTTGGCTCCACTCCCACGTAGGCTTTCATCTAGCCCTCCTCACCCTGCCCTCTCCCTCCCACACCACCCTCTCAGAACCAAGGCCTCTGGGAATTCCAGGAGCCTTCCCTCCTCTGCCCACACATTCAGGAGTGCCCTTCCCATCCTTGGCTTGTGTCTTGCAGCACCATTGAGGAGGACAACGAAAGCAGCGGGTTTGATGCCTTGGACCTTGATGGTATGTACCTACCAGGTCTGGTAGGTGTTGTGGTGCCTGAGGACAGGCTTTGCCAAAAGAGCAACCTTGTACATAGTGTGCCTTCAGGAAGTCGTAGGGGAGGTATTGGAGTGTGGGCTTAGGCTTACCTGTGACTGGGATATGACCACAGTACTGGCTCTGTGGTTTGTAGACAGGCCAACCACCCAGCAGCAGAGCAAGGTGGAAAGATCCAGGTTTTTAAAACAATTCTAGAACTGGGGCTGTAGCTTTGTTGGTAGAAGGCTTGCCTAGCATGCACGAAGACCTGTGTTCCAAGCCCAGCCCAACTGGGTGTGGTAGTGCATGCCTGTAATCTTAGCACTTGTGGGGCTGAGTCAGAAGGATCTGGAGTTCAAGGTCATCCTCAGCTACATAGCGAGTTTGAGACCAGTCTGGAATACTTACCACCCTGTATCAAAAATAATAATGATAATAATAATAATATAAGGAGGGAGGAAGGGAGGAGAGAGAGAAGAAAAGAGGGAGTTGGGGATTTAGCTTAGTGTTAGACCACTTTGCCTAGCAAGCAGAAGGTCCTGGGTTTGATCCCAGCACCAGGAAAGGGAAGGACCCACTTCAAGAAATGACAGGACAAGCCAGGCACGGTGGCATGTGCCTTTAATCCCAGCACTCCAGAGGCAGAGGTAGAAGGATCACCATGAGTTCGAGGCTATCCTGAGACTAGATAGTGAATTCTGGGTCAGCCAGACCTTACCTCAATAAACTAAAAAAGAAAAATAAAAAAAAAAATAAAGAAAGAAATGACAAAACAGGACAGTGATGAGGGCCTTGGGCTTGAGTCAGATGGAAATCAGTGCTTTGTTCCCGAAATTGGAGGTGGGGTCCAAGTCACTAAGGACTGAGTTTAAGTAATGGTCCTCCAAGAATCCCCTGGGTGGAGCTGGATCTAGGGGTCATGGGTGGTCCTCTGGTCCTGAATAGGCTGTGCAGAGAGTAAGAAATGAGGGTCTCCAGGTCCAGAGAGCACATGTGTGGCCAGAGTCCCCCTCAGCCCAGCTCTCCCTGCCAGCCTGTGCTATGTGCACAGGACCGGTCCCTGGTCACCCATTCTTGCTGGAAAGAGACCTTGGTGTTATGGCTGTGAACTGGTGTGGGAGACAGATACAGATGCACAAACCCCAGATTCACAGGAGGGCGTTGGAGGAGCTGAAAGAGAACCCCCTTCCTCGGGTGGTGCATAGCTAGGGTGGCAGTGTCCCTCTACCCCTGCAGGGCTGGTGCCTCAAGTTCCTGCGATTCAGGACCCTCATTGGTGTGTCTGATGTCCAGTCCTCCCTGGGCCCTGCCTGTGCACCTTTCCAGCCTGAGGCCAATAGCAGATAAGATCAAAAGATTAGTGGTCCTCCCTAATTGGGGACCATCACACTCTACTGAGTGTTAAGGAGAGGTTAGCCTCTAATGGAGCCTGGGTAATAAGAAGCATTGAGAGTTTGGAAAGGGGATTCTGGGAAACGAGTCCTGGGCAGGCATCCAAAGAACTGTGCGGTGTCAGGGAGCAACACCCTTACAGAATCAGCCTTCGTTATCAGCCCTGAGCAGGACCCAAATATCCCTCACCCCAGTGGCATTGTGCCAAGTGGGCGTTGTCCCAGGGTGTTCAGACTCTGGCTGAGGTAGGGGAAGATGGAAGGACCCTAGGCCCAGGTGTGAGACTTTAGGGGACTCTAAAATAAGAACCCAAGGGCTGAATTCCCAAAGAGAACCGGTGTGCTGCGGAGACAGATCAGTCAGTAAAGTACTTGCCATGCAGGCATGAGGACCTGAGTTTGATCCCCAGAACCCACATAAAAATGCCTGGCATGGTGGTGCACATTGTAATCCCAGTGCCGGGGACACAGAGACAGGAAGATCCCTGGAACTCACTGGCCAAACCAGTCTAGCCTAATTGGTGAGCTCCAGGCCAATGAAAGACCCTGTCTCAAAGGAAATGGTTGGTGTTCCTAAAGGTTACTCTCTGGCCTTCACACACACACACACATGCAGACACATGAACACATAGGTATTAAAAGAAAAGAAAAAAAATGTAAAAGAAAATTTTAAAAGGCAGTGGAAATCTGCTTCTTTGTTAGCCAGTTAAAAATGTGAATGAAAAAGAGAGTTTAGGAGGCTGAGGAGATGGCTCAGCAGTTAAATGTGCTTGCTTTCAGAACTTAATAACGTGGGTTTAATTCCCCAGTACCCACATAAAGCCAGATGCACAAAGTGGCACATGCATCTGGAGTTCACTTGCTGCAGCAAGAGGCCCTGGTGTGCCCATATTCATGCTCTGTCTCTATCTCTCTCTCAGATCAATTTTTTTTAAATAAAGAAAATAATAGAAGTGACTATTTCTAAGGGAAGTCCCTCTTTGCAAACAGGAATGAGAATCTTAAATATAGGTACCTGGTAAGGCTCCCTAATAAGAAGAGTCAAGGGGGTGTCCATGTTGGACTTGGCCATCTGCCTCGATGGAGGAGTCTTCAAAGAGACAGACAGGGAGGAATCGGGGCTGTAGGGCTCTGAGCTCCACATCTAGGTTCACCTCTTCTTGGTAACAACTGGCTGTGCCCAGGATTCCAGGGCTATCCCTGGCTACTTTCCAAGTCCCCCTAGGTCCTGATGGCCCCTTGCTTCTCTGTAGATGACAGTCACGAACGCTACTCCTTTGGACCCCCCTCCATCCACTCCTCCTCCTCCTCTCACCAGTCAGAGGGTCTAGACGCCTATGACTTGGAGCAGGTCAACCTCATGTTCAGGAAATTCTCTCTAGAAAGGTATGAGGAGGGGAGAAAGAACCAGGGGTGAGGGAGGCTGGGGAGGGGCTCAGGAAAGGGGCTAAAGGCCAGTCACCTGCTCACTCCCCATGCACAGGGGACCATCTGCACGGCCCTGTGTGGTCTGAGACTGCATCAGGAGAGTCACGAGTCACTCTCTCTGTCCCTACTGGCCAGGGCAACAGGGGAGGGTCAGCCCCAGCATCAGATGGAGCCATGCCAACTGTGCCACTCGGGTTCCTCCCCAGCCTCCTGGGATGTCCAGGTACCTCCTAACCATGCTCTTTTTCCTGACTCAGGCCCTTCCGGCCATCAGTCACTTCTGGGGGTCACGTGCGGGGCCCAGGTCCTTCGGTGCAGCACACAACGTTGAACGGCGATGGGCTCATCACCCAGCTCACCTTGCTGGGCGGTAATGCGCGTGGAAGCTTCGTCCACTCAGTCAAGCCAGGATCTCTGGCCGAGAGGGCAGGACTGCGAGAGGGACACCAGCTCCTGCTGGTAAGGGACAGAAGGGGAGGCGGTGCACCCCAATGTCAGAGTGTGTGCATGCCCCAGCAGGAGATGCCGATGCACCCCAAGAAAGCCACTTTGACTTTCCTGTGGGATGCAGTCTCAGCTCTGCAGCCCCACCTGCCTACAGAGCCAGGAAAGAACAAGCTGTCTTTGACCTCTAGCTGGAAGGCTGCATCCGAGGCGAGAGGCAAAGTGTCCCCTTGGACGCGTGCACGAAGGAAGAGGCCCGTTGGACCATCCAGAGGTGCAGCGGCCCCGTGACCCTGCACTACAAGGTCAACCATGAAGGTGAGGTCAGAGCTGAACGCATCTCATACCTGGACGGGTTGTATGAGTCACACTCAGCACCCCCACTCTCTCATCAGTGTGATCATGAGAGCTGGCAGGGACCCCAGCTTCTCTGTGTCACTCGGGGCCAGGGTCACACCCACCTGCTCTGGAGCCCCAGGGCCCAGCTTGCCCCTGTCCCTTCCTACCTGGTTGACATTTGCTACCCCACAGAACCACCTAACTTTTGGGGTCTCTTGTCCAGACAGGGGTTCCCATGGCCCCAGGACAGGGACAGCCTCGCCCTCCCTCATCATCCCCCGGGAATGTTCCTCGAGCTTTATTCTCTGTGGCCCCCTTGCCTTTGGGTTTTTCTGCCTGACTGTCTCTGCAGCTGTGTCTTATTTTTAACTGAGGTGCTCATGAATGTTTCAGCAAAGCATAAATAGCCGTCTCTAGCACCCCTTCCCAGCAGTGCCCTGCCAGTGTGGGAGATGACACAGAAGCTCTGTCCCCAAACACAGGGTCTAGTCATTCCCTGGGATAGGCCCCTCCCTTCTCCTGCAGCCAGGCTTCCCAGCTCTGCTTTAAAAAAATCTTAAAGCACTCGGGAGGCAGAGGTAGGAGGATGGCCATGAGTTCAAAGCCAGCCTGGTACTACAGAGTGAGTTCCAGCTCAGCCTAGGCTAGAGTGAGACCCTACCTCAAAGAAAGAAAGAAAGAAAGAAAGAAAGAAAGAAAGAAAGAAAGAAAGAAAGAAAGAAAGAAAGAAAGAAAGAAAGAAAGAAAGAAAGAAAGAAAGAAAGAAAGAAAGAAAGAAAGAGGAAGGAAGGAAGGAAAAGAAAAGAAAAGAAAAGAAAAGAAAAGAAAAGAAAAGAAAAGAAAAGAAAAGAAAAGAAAAGAAAAGAAAAGAAAGTAAAAACCTAAGGATGAAAGGCAAGTGCCATGTAACCATAGTGAAGACATGGAGATTGCACTAGAAACACTAGAGAAAATAAACACTGCAAAATTTAGCTCTGAGTGTCCTGGCAGCCAAGACAAAAATGGAGGGGCTGGAGAGATGGCTCAGTGGTTAAAGCGCTTGCCTACAAATCCTAACAACCGGGGTTCAATTCCCCAGTACCCACATAAACCAGATGCACAAAGCAGCATGCATCTGGAATTTGTTTGCAGTGGCTAGAATCCCTGGCATGCCCATGTGCGCTCTCTCACTCTCTCTCTCTCTCTCTCTCTCTCCCTCCCTCCCTCTCTCTTTGTTTGCAAATAAATAATTTAAAAATGGAAAACATAAATGGCACAACTGTTCATTGTCAGGAGGAACTTGCCATGGGCCACCAGCTTTAAACTGCCATGACACACACACATCATCTCGGGGGTGCTGAGTATATTTACCGGGTTTGGAACTTGTCTGCTAACAGGGTACCGGAAGCTGCTGAAGGAAATGGAGGATGGTGTGATCACATCCGGGGACTCCTTCTACATCCGGCTGAACCTGAACATCTCCAGCCAGCTGGACGCCTGCTCCATGTCCCTGAAGTGTGATGATGTGGTTCATGTCCGGGACACCATGTACCAGGACAGGCACGAGTGGTTGTGTGCACGGGTTGACCCCTTCACAGACCAGGACCTGGACACTGGGACCATCCCCAGCTACAGCCGGTGAGGCCAGGGTCCAGGGAGGTGTTAGAGAGGATCCACACCAGCCCAGGCAGAGATACAGCCCTGTGCCTTTGGAACTGTAAGATCCCGGTGCCTCCGTAGGCACTTTCATGCTTAGGCTTCACGGAAGTCTTGTAGAATGCTCATAATGTCCAGTAACCACCAGGCTTTGTGTTCTTGGCTTCTCTCTGGAACCAAGTACCAAACCCCAGCCCCTCACTG
>PVHP010047717.1:0-12776 GCA_004024765.1 Zapus hudsonius | reverse complement strand
TTCAGAACCCATCTTTCCACTATCTACTTCTACTCTCATCAATCTACCAGTGAACCTTAGTCACTTTTAGTGAACCTTAAATCTCATAGTCACTTTTAGTGAACCTTAGTCTCGGCGCTTCTACCGTGAACCTTAGCTGCCCTCTCAGCAAGCCTCACTTACCTAGGTTAAATTTATGGATCCTCTTGTTTTCTTTTCGTTTCCCGGTTTCGGCACCACTTATCACTGCCCACCGCCTGCGGAGGCAATGATAACACACACACACACACACACACACACACACACACCACTGATGGGTGGAAGAATGCGCACTCTCTTTATTGCAGAAAATGAAACAAAATATATAGAGCCCCTTGGCCAATCAGGGAGCAACTGTTGGTCAGTCTACAATAAGAACCTGTGCACCCAGCGGGCATGATGTGCAATAGCCAATCAATCAAGACTTCCTCCTGAAACTTACTTACAAGCCAAGCCCATCTTGGCAAGCTGCCAGGTGCCATCCTGAGATTAAGCCAGGGTGTGCCTCATTTGTCCCCTACAGGAACTCAGGGCAAAATCCTATGGGAACCAAAAACTTAGGCCCCAAAGAAAAATTCCATTATCAGAGAACTATTGAGAAGTTAATCTCAACAGAATCTTGCCAAATTAGAAATGTTTATCTCATTAACCTATACTGACCTCACTCTCTGATGGAGATTCTGTTTGCATTTTTCAGAAGGAAGTGAGAAAGCCGTAGTCATTCCAATTCCACCAAGAGCCATAGGTGGATGGCTGACCTCCCGGCAAGAAATGCGCCACCCCGGGCCTATCATGTAGGCCCAAATGAAACCTTTGAGAGTGTGGCAGGATAAGCAAGAGACCTATCACCACAGCTAATCAGTCGACCTATGATAAGTCAGCCATACAGACACCAAAGATTTTCAACACAGCCTAAAGCAGAAGTACAGAGACCCTTAAGATCCCAGCATTAAAGCAGACTTAAAACTCACCCACCATGATTCAGGGAACTGAGTAGAAGAGGGGGAAGGACTATAAGAGCCATGGTGGGGGAGAATATCCAGAGACATTGCCCCCGCTCAGCGACAACACACAAAGGTGGGGGACCTGGCTGCTCCCACCCCCATAGATTGATCCAGTATGCCCATAGAGGAGGATACCCAGTGGATTGGGGGCAGGGAGGAGGGAAATGGGGATACCAACACAATATTTGCTCATACAATGTATCTAATTTTGGATAATAAAGATATCAATAATAAAAAAGAAAACACTAAATACTAAGCATTTCAAAACAAACAAACTGATAGAAATTAAAACAAAATTTTCAGTAATAATGGTCAATATTAAGGACCTCAATTTCCCAATCTAGACATTTAGAAGCCTATTGGATCAGGATCTTTATTGTTACTATCCCAGAAACACACATCAGCAATAAAAATGGACATTACCATGAGGTGAAATTATTTAAAAAAATGTATTCCAATAAAATGAAAATAGGAACCAAACCGGCATTGTTTTTTCAGTGTCTGATAAAATAGACTTCAAACAAAAAATAGTCATAAGGGATAAAGGTTACTTGTTAAGGTAATAATCCACTGAGAGGACATTACAAATCTAAACATTTATGGTCTAAACACATGAGCGCTCAACTTAATATAACAAATAATACCAGATATAAAGTCACAGATTAATGACAACAAAGTAATAATAAATAGATTACTTTAATACTCTACTCTCATCAATAGGCAGGTCATCCAGACAAGACATGAGTAGAGAAACGTTGTATTTAAATGAAATTTTTGTTCAAATGAATTTAACAAACTTTTACAAATATTGCACTGAGATACTACAGAATGCATATTCTTCTCAATGCTCTGTGAGACTTCCTCTAAAATAAATTATGTATTAGGACAAAAAACATGCCTAAACAAATATAGGAAAATTGAAATGACTTCTTGTATCTTATCTGACTACAATGGAATAGAGGTAAACATCAACCCCAGGAGAAACTACAGAAATTATATAAAATCCTGGAGATTATACAGTATACTATTGAATTATGAGCAGATAGAAAGTTGAAGAAATCATGAAAGAAATCAAAAGCTCCTAGAATTCAATGAAAATTAAAACACAGCACATGAAAACCAAACACATGTTTGCATTAAGATGAATGGAATTAGTCCCTGCCCCTAAAACAGGTAGGGAGAAACTGATGCTAATTCTGTAAATGGTTAGAAGACTTTTCCAGGGTATTTTTGTGTTAAAGGAGATTTATATTTTGAAGCTATATATTTTGTTAAAAAGTTAAGAATTCACCACCCTTCACATAAGAAAGAATATTCACATTAGACATTATAATATTGGAGAAATTTTGGTTGCTTTTTGAAAAATTGCTCCATTTCATATGAGCTGTCAAATTTATGTGTGTAAAATTTTTCACTATTCATTTATTATCCACTGGAGACTGAATGTCTGTGGTGATATATTTTATTTCATTCCCAGTGTTAGCAGTTTCCTCATACTTTTGGTTTTTTCATTCTTACAGGGCTTTGTGAATATTATTCACTGATGATTTAGGGAGCCAACTGTATGTTTCATTTATCTTCTCTTTTCTATCTGCATTTGATTTTATAGATTTATCCTTTTTTTCTGTACCATTCTCTGATTTTAATTGTAAGATTTCAAAGCATATCATATATTTTATTTGAGAAATAATTACATAGTGTTTTGATGCATATTAAACACCTATAAATTTTCTCACGAATTTCATGAGTAATTAACAAATGAAGACCTGTCAGATAAGAATTTAAATTTACAAATTTATCCCAAAAAGTTTGGACATCATTTTGTCTTCTGAGCATGAGGTGCCAAACTTTTCTGGTGTGTCTTGGCTTGTAAAAGGTACATACCAGTATTTTCTGAAGAAAGGCAAAAAGATTACATAATCTCAAAGTATTTTATGGCTTGCATAAAATTTCTTACTCCCATAAACATAACATGTTCGAAACTGGACAAGGAATTATATTTGTCTTGGAGATGAAGGGAAAATGATGTCATGAGTAGAGGGGTGGACATCACCTATGCCACAGCACTGCAAACAGTAGCAGGAAGGTGTGCTAAACACTGGCAAGGGGAAGCTGGCTTATGACCCCATAAGCCTGTCCCTAACAATTCAGCTTCAACAAGGGTCTAATACCCAAACTGCCAACAGCTGGGGATCTATCATTCAGAACACATTCGTTTGTGAGGGAAAACTGAATTAAACCATGATAGTCCTGGCCCCCACAAACTAATAATCAAACATGATGAAACACAATGCCTTCAGCTCTACTCCATAAGTCCCCACCATTTTTTTTGAACTGAGCCAAAAAGCAAACCCACAATGCAAAAGATGGCACTAGGCATGACAAAACAGACTGAACCAATACAAGATTTAAAACAAGCAGGGCAACATCTAACTCTTAGCTCCAAGTCTGATCATTCTAACCACTAACAACTGTCTTGGAGATCTATTCCACCCTTCCAGCTCTGCTACTCACAGTCTGGGAAAACTTCTTCCACTGCTGGCAGCTCTCCTTGGCAGCCGTCCTGTAGTTCTGGCATTTCACTGGGTCTCCACTGCAACCCAGATTCATCATGATGGCTCTATCTCCCTCTCTCTCTCTCTTTCCCTCTCTAATATATATATATATAAAATATGTATAATATATAATATATATGTAATAATATATTAGTATGTATATATAATATAATATACATTATATATTATATTATGCATATAATATAATATACATTATATAGTATATTATATTATGTATACATACTAATATATATTATGTTAATAATATATATTAGTATGTATATATTTTATCAGTTTCAAGTGTTCAAAATTTCAGTCTCATCTAACACTCAAGTCAGTCTCTTGAACCTCCCATTTGAGAGTTCTTTTGGAATCAAACAGTACATGAAAAATTATCTATGTAACAACTTAGAAATTATTTCTCATATGTTTCTGCTTTAATTATATGTAATGGTTGCTTTGCATAAAATTAACAGATTACTCAGAAGTGGAGAATGTTTAGAGATACCACCAAGTGAATGAATGTGAAGATGGTTTCTATTATCAGCTCAAAAAATGTTCTAATATATATTAATTTGTCATTATTTCTTAAATTTTTTTATTATTTTATAATGAATGCAATCATATAGAATAATACAAATTTATAAACAACACCAGTTAAATTAGCATCAATTTGCATGCAATTTTACAGCTCTATAGCATCTATATCTGTCATCTTACCTCTGTTTAGTTATATTAGCAGCATAAATGACTCTGAATGAATATTAATGATCATTAAGATTCAGAAATATTAATGATCTAATGCACATGAGCAGGCCATGCACTAATGTGGTTTTAAGCTTAAAAGTCAGCACTTCATCTGGCAGTTATAGATATTTCTTCTCCTACCTTTGCTTTTCTTCCTGTTCATTCTGGATATATTTTAATTCTCCAAAGTCAGTGGGTTAATGGGTGTTATAAGCCAGCTTCCACTTGCCACTATTTGGCACACCTTCTTGCTGGTGTTTGCAGTGCTGTGGCAGAGGTGATATCCACCCCTCTGCTCATACCATCGTTTTCCCTGCCAGGATGGAGTCTCCCCTCCAGTCCCTAAGCCATATAAACCCATTCCTCCACATGCCACTTTTGCTTGGGTTCTTTCTGTGCAGCAACTAGAAAGCTGTCTACAACAGATGTGATATCTCAATAAAAATATGTAAATTTTTATAAGAGCAAAACTTGATGCTGCTATGCTTATAAAGCAGTGTACGAGTTACTTTCTCTTGCTGTGAACTGATACTGACTAGAAGCAACTTAGGGAAGGAAGAGTTTATTTTGTCTTACTGTTCCAGAGAATAGTGTTCATCATGGTGGGGAAGGCATGGTAGGAGCAAGAAGCTGGTTGTGGTTGTTGTCATATCAGCAGGCAGGAAAGCAGAAGATAAAGAGGAAGTGGGCCTGCTCTTTGGAATTAACTTCCTTTATCAAAGGTCTGCCTACTTACTGCAGCTTCTACAATCTTACAAGGAAAACCTAGCTTATATTGCTGACTCACAGAAGTTTTGAAAAAGTAAAATAACTATTTCATGTAGGCATTGCCCAATTTTCCCAATGTTATTTTACAACACTGTAGTTAAGTAGAAGGAAGACTAGAGAGAAGAAAAAAAACATTATGATTAACATATGAAAGAGCAAATGACTGGAAATCCCCACAAAGGGCTACATTTAAGTGACAGAGCATACTTGAGAAAAGCCATAATATACAACTACAGGGAAGATGGGCAGGGTATAAATGACACATCAACACTCACAATGCTCATGGTCCAGTCCACTGAGCTCCTAACCTTATTTCATTTAAATGTAGGTTTGGGGATTATCAACAGCAGAGATAACATAGCCCAAAAGACCTGGGTGAAATGATTATAGAAACAATAACAAGCCAAACTTATGACCTTCACCCTGGGAATAATATATGTTCTAGACGTATAACCTACTCCCACAGAGAAACACCATGCAGCAGAAAGAGGACTTCAAATGTTCATGCTTGCCACAACTATGAGAAAGAAAGAACTGCCCTCAGGGGGGGGTTCTAAGAAGCAAGGCTTTGCTCTCTCTATGAAAAGGGAAACACTGAATGAGAAGATAACCTTCTTCTGAATGGAGGATGGGCCTTCAGCCCCAATGGTGACTTACCCTAAAGATTGATGCTTTCCATGAATACCTGGTAAAAGCCTCATCCCCCACCCCACCCCATCCATGACCACAGATAACCACTGAGTTTTCTGAGTGAATTTAGTTCCCCAAGATAGTATCTCACACTAGCCTAGGTTGACCTGGAATTTACTTTGTATTCCCAGGCTGGCCTCAAACTCACAACAATATACATACCTCTTCTCTGTAGCCTCACTGTTTCCTTAATGTGACCAGCGCCTGCCACCATGACTTTCCTGCAGTGATGGATTGTACCCTGGAACAATAAGTTGATGGAAGCTCTTCCTCGCTTATAATGATTGATGATTGTTAGTTATTTTGTCTTAGCAACATGAACTAATACAGTGTATTATTGGGAGTCCTCATTGAAAAGAGAGTGAACATTTCTAGATCTCAATGTACTTCTTCTAGATTCTGTGAAATGTAGTGATCTAAGGATTATAAAATGCTGCAGCTAAAACAATGCTGATAGATGAGACTTGTCAAAGATATAAAACTGTTTGATGTTTGATGGCACCTTCTCAGGATGGATAAAGGCTTATTGCACAAAGAATAAAAGACTAAATTCCAAGTGAGTCTTTCAAATAAAACCTTGACCTTTGGGGTCTCAAAAGCCTCAGGAACCCCTTAAAGGCAAAGCTACTTACACCTGCAAACTGCTAAAAGGGTAAAAGACTTAAAATTTCAAAGAAAAATAAAGAATGTCTTAACTTAGTAAATACTAAGATGAGCCACCTTGATAAACAATTCAGCATTAGTAAGCTTAATTTATGCCTTATGTTCTTCATTAATGTTCTTTGGGCATGGTTGATATTCAATGATTCTGATCTCACATTATTTCCCCCATCTACTCCACCCTCATGTTCCCTTTTAGAATCTGCCCAATTGTTTTTCATAACCCTGAAATTATACTTCACGAATTTGCCTGTCATTCTTGCACAAGGGACAAGCTAATCTTCTCTGCATAGTTCCAATTTTAGTATATGTGCTGCCAAATCAAGCACATAACCCTGAAATTATAGAAACTCGCCTTTGGTTTATCCAAGAGTAGACAAGCTACTTTAGTAGCAGAGCCTGAAGAAGAGGAAGCTAACCCTTGAGGTCATTTACCCAAGAAAGGGCCAGCTGCTCCTATAGCAGAGACAGAGATGGAAAGAAAGCTGACTGCTGAGTCATTTGAACACAGGGTGAACCTGCTGCATCTCCCTTTATCCAGCTCTGATATTCTGAAGCTATGACTTTCACTCACAAGTACTCATTGGTATTTTTCTTCACCAGCCAAAACACAGTAATATGTGAACATTTGAACATTGCATGGACGAAGGGTCAGGAATTTCTAATTTTGAATAAATATTAAACATTTGTTAAAGAAAGGGATTTAGGGGAATAGCCTGCTGGACTCTGCTGACCCAGAAAATACACACACCCCATTGACTAATATAATCACACTAAGCCCAACTGTTGTCTTTATCAGATTTGTGTGCAGTTTTTTAATAGCTTCATTATCTTTAGCACTATGGTCAGCATTTCTCACACATGCACACAGGATGGAGAGTCTAACCAGGTTACTGAGGTCATTGGGCAAAGAGCATAGTTTAAGCTCAATCAGCATCTCGAGACATTCCTTGTCAATATTGGCCATCTGTGCTGTTCAGGCCAAAGGTACACCATGACAGAGGAAACCTAGTGTTATTGTGTGGTAGTTTGAATATATGTCCCCCCCAGCCTCAAGTATGTTCATAATGGTTGAACTTTCTGCTTCAGTCTCCAGCAGGCTGCTGGAGGGGGCATGTCAATGTAGGTGGGGGGAGGGGGGAGGTCCGATTCCACACCAAAGGTATGGGAGAGCAGTCTGTGGGTGTTCAGTGCTTTCAGTTTTTCTCTCTGCCTGAATGTATGGAAGTAAGCAACTTCTTCCACCACTGATAAAACTTCCCCTGAATTTTAAGCCTGAAATTAATCCTTTCCTCCTCTAAACTGTCTCATTTGGAAGTCTGTTCCAGCAATGTGGAACTGACTGTAACACATTGTTTTTAACAGGTACAAATTACAAGTCAGAAATTTATCAGAAAAAGCAAGCATTTTACAGCAATAGTCTCAGGAAAGTTATTTGTTAGGTCCATAAGAAATAGTCCCAGAATTCTTTCCCATAGTTCATTTCCATATTTGTTTTAATAGCTCATAACCACAGTGTGCTCTGAAAATTTATTCCTATAGTTTATACTGACAAAAATTGTGCTTTAGGGGCCAGGGTGATGGTTCCATAGATAAAGAACTTGCCACTGAAGCCTTAGTACCTCAACTTGGAATCCACTTCAACCCAGATGTTGTGTTGGGGCATCTGTAACCCCAGTAAACCTGTGATGAGAAGGGGAGCAAAGGCAGGAGAATTGATCAGAAAGCTCATGGAAGAGCTAGCTTGATGACTGTGGCAGTCAACAACATAGAGAGACCCTGCCTCAAGTGAGGCAAATGGTGAGAATAGACACTTGACATTTTTTTCTTAACTCAACACACACATTAACTCAACACACACATACACACATACACACATACATTTTAAATACACACCAACACTCACACACATAAACACATGTGAACACTAGCACAGAATACATGTACAACAAATGATTGTTCTTTTGTACCATTCTGAATAAGTAAGTATCAACATATATCTTTTTTTTCAATCCAAAGAACCTCATTGCTGAGAGCAAGCTATGGAAGGGTGACTCCTGGGACAATTATGCTGGCTCTTATTCCTTCTGGAGCATTGGTTGGTATAATCATATCACTATTGCTTAGACCTGATATTTTAATATGTAAATTTTATATCTTCTAAGACCTGACAATTTAAAACTGAACTTGAAATGCAACATTTCCAGCCAACTTCTACAACAGGGGCCTTAAAGCCTTCTCTCTGATCAATGGATCAAATAGCAAGAATGTTCTGTATCCCCTCTTAGGCAGTGAAGACACACTGAGCTGTTGATCAGAGACCAACAAGGTCCTCAAAACAAGATAGGATTCTGCCAAAGCTCTTGAATACCCACCCCAGGCCAAAGGTAAGAAACCACAGAAAGTCATCAAACAACACCGAGAGACCCTGCGAGATCCAGAATGGTATCCAGTGCCCAGATGGTAGTAAGTGCTGCGAGACACAACATAAGCTGCCAGGGGAAATTGGTCAATGATATTTGGAGAAAGCAGAGACCACTGATACAAAATGCAGACTATTGCCATGAGAAGCCTAAACACACTTCCTTTTAGGAGAGATCAATGGATCAAGAAATGACCACTGGTGCAATAGAAGTGCCAAAACCTGGTGTGTGTGAGGTATTCAACAGCTTTTAAATTAGCCAAGAAATCCATTCAGTGACAAGGAACCCTTAACTGGAATTGGGACGCAGGGCAAAATCCTATGGGAACTAAAAACTGGGGCTCCAAAAAGAAATCCCCATTACCAGAGAACTACAGAGAGGCTAATATCAATAGAATAATTTTGCCAAATTAGAAATGTATGTCTCATTTAAACTATACTGATCTCACTCTCCGATGAAGATTCTGTTTGTATTTTTCAGAAGGCAGTGAGAGAGCTGTGGTCATTCCAACTCCACTGATGAATTGCAGGCGAAAGCCTGATATCCCAGCAAGAGATGAACCACCCCAGGCCTATCGTGTAGGCCCCAAGTGAAACACTTGAGACAGTGGTGGGGCAAGAAAGAGACCTATAACCAGTGAGACAGACACCAATGACTTCCAACACAATTTAAAGTAGGAGCATAGAGACTCTGAAGTTCACAACAACAACAATAAAACAGACTTGAAACTCACCCTCCATGGCTCAAGGAACTGAGCAGAAGAGGGGGCAGAAAGACTGTAAGAGCCATGGTGGGAGATATTACCCAGAGACATTACCCCCTTCAGCTACAACACATAAAGGCAGGGGGGGCAACCTGGCTGCCTCTTGTGCTATCCATAATACCTAACCACATGGATTGATCCAGTGTGCCCACCAAGGAGGATACCCCGTGGATTGGGGACAGGGAGGAAGGAAATGGAAATATCAGCACAATATTTGCTCATTCAATGTATCTAATTTTGGACAATAAAGATTAAAAAATAATAAAAATATGATTTTTAACAAAATTTTATAATTATATAATGTGTAAATATTTATGACCTTCATTTTTTTTTCATTCTGTGCTATTACCTGGAGATTCTTATAAGTTGTAACATGCATCCAGTTTGTTTCTCTAAATTTCTGAGTAGATCTACATAGTACCTTCACACAAAATTTAAATTCTTTAACCATTGAAGGACATTTGGTTAATCCAATAATAACTACTATATATAAGACTATAAAGGCCATGTGTACACATGGTTTTGTGTAAGTATAGGTTTACTTTTTCTGGGAAATATTCAAGAGGGCAATATTTAAGCTATACCCTGTGAACACTGCATACTTGATGAGCCAATTTCTCAGCAAACATAAGAAAACTATTTAAAATCTTTTAAGTGCACAGAAATCTAAACCAAATTTAGTTTTGACTAATATATGAAAACAGAAATTGGACAAGTTAATGGGATACCATGTTTTTATACTTGTACTTACTGTGTAATATTTCAAGGATTCTAATTTTTCCTTTTGTCTCATAGATTGTGGTTATAGTGTGTGGATTTTGTTCTATGCTCTTTTCCAAAATGTTTTATTATTTTCATATTATACTCAGTTAAAATTAATTACATAAATTCATTGTGGTTAAGATTTTTAAGTTATGAGTTTCATGTCAAATTTTAATTTAGTTTTTAAATATGAATGTCTAAATGTCACTCCATCATTCATTGAGACATTATCATGCATTAATTGCATTATTTTGCTTCTTTATCAAAAATGGGTTTTCTGCATTTTGAGGGTTTCTCTGTAGACTGTATGTTCTCTCATTGAACTCTCTATGAGCAACATTTTGTTGGTACAGGTATACATCATACCTTGATATCAGGTAGAGAGATGCCTACCCCTTTAGAGAGCTGTCTACTTTTAATGGTTTCATTTCTTTTTGTTTCCATATAAATTTTAGAACAACTTTGACTATGAGAAATTTTATTGAATTGAACTAAATCTGTAAGTAATTTGGAGAACATTTGATCTTTACAATATTGAGAACACCAAAAAATGCTTCTTCCAGTAGTTGTATCATTTTTGCTCATTTCTTTGGCATTTTATAATTTTCAATAAATATATCTTTATATATCTTGTTAATTTTGAAGTTACTGTGCATAGTATTGGATTTAAAATTTATCTAAACATATTCCTTTTTAGTGTGGTTAAGTTTTATGACAATCTTGTATCCTATGACCTCCTTCTGAGTTCATTTAGTAGCTAGAATTCTTTCTGTAGTTTCCCTGAAATCCTATGTACATTCAATTTTTTGTCTGCAAATAAAGATAACTGTCTTCTTCCTTCTAAAACTGTATTTTTACCTCACCTTCTCATATTGAAATAGCCTGAACTTTCTGAAATTTTGAATAGAACTGATAATATCAGACATCCTTGCCTTGCCCCCGATTTTATTAGGAAAACATGAAAACATGTTTCTTTAGCCATTAAGTGTGACATTGCAATATGAAATTTTCTTATCATAAATTAAACTTCCTTATTCTCTGTTTCTAGGAGGTAAAGAATTTATATCATGGATAAATATTGAAAATTGTGAAAGGTTTTTCTGCATCAAATAGTGTAATCCCAGTTGTCTTCCTTACCATATTGAGATGGAAGATAGTACTTACTTTATAACATTAAGTGACTCATGCACATCATGAAAAAATATCATATGGTCATAATATTTTTTAGTACATTGCTACATTTCATTTGTTCCTGGTGTGATGATTTGACCATGTGACTTTTTAGGTATGGTTATCTCTATTTTTTTCTTATTTGTACTATTTATTTGGCCCTGGTATCAGAGAAATACTGACCTATGAAAAGAAATGGGAAACATTTTTATTTCTCTTGATAATTCAGTTTCTTTAAAATCAGTGATGTTGAATTTTTGAGTACTTACCTGTAAAATCACCTGGCTTTGATATCACATTATCTGAAACTTTAAATGGCTGTTAGACTATAAAGATCAGCAATTTCTTGTGACTTGAGGTTTAGTACTTGGTTTTTCAGGAGCTGTTTCATTTCATATGAACTTATTTTATAAAATCCCTGTGTTTTCTTTACTATTCAGAATCTATAGTCCACATATCTTCATCATCTGCCTTTTAATTTTGGTCAGTTTTTCTAGAATGGGAATTTAAAAAATTATGAATTTTATTTACATATATATTCCAGCTTTAACCTCCCTAAAGAAACAAGCTTTAGCAATTCTTTTAAATAACTTGTTTGTTAGTGTGTAAGAAGTTTTAATATTTTTATTATTTTAAATTCCACTGCTTTCTACTATGAGCTTTATTTTATTCTTCCTTCTTGTTTTGTATTGAATTGAGAACTTCTGCTAGGTCTCAGAGATGAGACTTTCCAGACTTGAATATTTTTCTCCATCTTAAGGTCCCCTCTCAGCATTGTATTCCATACTTCCTTTTCTGATATATTTTCCCACTAAGTTCAGTGTATTCTCTTTATTTTAATACTGAATCTCTTCTTTTACATAAAATCATCTAGATATGTACTTAATTTGTATGTGTTTAGAGATTTTATACCTTTGCTATTGATTTTTACTTTTGTTCTGTTCTGCTAATATAACACACTCTGTAAGACTACAATTCTTTAAAATCTCTGGAGTCTTCTTTAATGTCCCAAAATACCTTGTAATTGGTAGTATTGGTTAATTATAATTTCCAGATGTTTCTACATATTGATCTTCTGTCACATGGTTTCCATAGTTAGGAAGTGGGAGGTATTGGGGTGGTCACCTGTATTTATGGGTTTGTGTGTTTAGTCTTTTGAGTTTGTCAGTTTTAGCATGATGTCTTTAGTGACTCTAGTGTTCTCTGCACAAACATT
>PVHP010047716.1:0-12793 GCA_004024765.1 Zapus hudsonius | reverse complement strand
GAGAGAGAGAGAGAGAGAGAGAGAGAGAGAGAGAGAGAGAGAGACCCCTTAGCCATATATCACATTGCCAAGATTTTGTCCTGTCTCACATTGTGATGCAGGAGGTGGAGTAGCTCCCCCCAGAATTGGGGAGTGTTTCACATAGGGTGTCCACTGGAGGCCAGTTCAGTGGTTGGATTGTTGTCCACGATGGAAACTCAAGATCCATCCCCAGGATTGCTTATCGAATGGCATCATAGCATCTGATTTGGTCTGAGACGGTTCCTGTATGGCTTGTAAAGCACATGACATATATTAATAGAGTCATTAAGAAGAGAAATATATACATAGTATTTAATCTTAATAACAGTACAAGTGTTACCTAGGGTAGGTATAAGGACATTTAGAGCCCTGTGATTTTTCTCATTATTAGAATTTAGAATTTAGCGGACTTTCTTAGTAGTATCTTCTCCAATGGAAGGAATAAACATGCCAGACAATAGTCTGTCTCTATCTAAATTTGTAAATAAATTGAGCATGTTAAGGTGTTTACCTTGTCTTCTCTATATTTAAGGAAGTTTTAAAATATGTTTTCCAATTCTTCCTGGGGCAAGCCAGGGACAGAGATTGTTGTCACAAAATCTCTTTACTGTCAGTGGGAGCTGTCCAGCATAAATTTATTTTAGATTCCATCCTGTTAGAGACAATTTTGATGGTTGGAGGCTTATGACATTTAGTCATTGGATTACAACTATTATTATATATCCTTGGTTATAAATTTCTTTCTGAGTGTTTAAGACCTGGTATAAAGCCAAGATTTAACACGAATATCCTTTTGGGTGTCACAATGGCTCTCCAAGGAGGAATTTGGGGTCTTGGAGAAGCACTCTGGCTTCCTCAGCATTATTGCTGTCAGTGAGGCAGAGTCCAGGTTGTGCTGACCTTGGTTTTCCCTTAGTTGGGAAATTCTTAGGACGATCAGTATGCATTTGCCTCTCCTGTATGTGCTGTACAATGATTTGTTTCTGGTTCTCCTGGCCCTTCTTGTTCAGAAAGACTGGTGAAGGTCAGAAAGACAGTGCAAACACCTCAGTGTGGCCCTTTTCATCTCCTGTGGCCTTTGTGACCTGTGAACAGAGGCCAAAATATTAGCCTATTTGTCCCATGATGCCAAATGGATTTGACTTTTATATAGGTAGTTAAAACACTTAGAGAGAAATTTGTATTAACTCTGTAGGATAGATATATCTATCCATATTGATATTTAAATTGACTAATAAGGTATATCTAATTAGAGAATGGGATAATCTTGTAGTGTATCTTGTTCAACCTTGAGTTTACTTATTTGGAACATTTTAGGTTATAATATTTTATGACTGTTACTATAGACAAAACATAGTTTTGACAGTATTTTTTTAAAATAATTTTTTATTTATTCATTTTCAAGCAGAGAGAGAGAGAGAGAGAGAGAGAGAGAGAGAGAGAGAGAGAGAGAGAGAGAGAGAGAGAACCAGGGCCACCACCTTGTGGGTCTGGCTTATGTGGGTCCTGGGGAATTGAACCTGGAGTCTTAGGCACTGGAGGCAAGTGCCTTAACCGCTGAGCCATCTCTCCAGCCCTTGACAGTATTTTTAGCAGTAAGTCCAACTATAGAGATCAAACCTGGAAGCTCAAGAACGATCCAGCAAGACAGCATCTATGTTTGAAAACATACCAATTATCCAGGAGGGTTTAGAAACTCAAATTGTCCTCAGATGTCTGAACTTGTATCCTGGAGTAGGGGATATGTCTTAAAGAGTTAGTTTAAGTACACAAAACAAGACAATCGTTGAAATAATATCTTAGATAGAGACTCTGTGATTACTCACAATAAGGTAGAATCTGGTCCTGTCAATTCAGAACAGCTGAATTTTAATATAATTCTTGGTGAATCTGTTTTTGAGAGAGAAAACCTTTGACAACTAATGTTGTTAGTTTAACTTAAGGCACTAATTAGCCTGACATATAATAGAGATTCTTACAAATATAAGAAAATTTTTATGTTTTATCCATGACAGAATTTTATAAAAGCTTAACTAAAGTATTCCAACATATTTATCTAACAGGAGGATTGAAGCCACAATGGCTGAAATTAAACCCTTGAGTTATATAAGTCCAATGACGACCATTTGGTAGCATTAGCATAAACAAATAGAAACCATCTTTTAAAAACTTTTAGTGTTTTTAGATGTGAGAATCTTATTTTAGAAAAGTAATACTAGTAAGTAACCTTTACTTTAAAAACTTAATTTGTCCAATAATTTACATATTGACAGAGAAATATAGTTAGCTTGGGTGAGTACCATAAGAATTCTTTTTGTACATTTCTTAACCCATGAACAATTTAGTATTTCTGAGCTGTTGGTGAATAACCTTAACCATAATAGTTAACCTTAGCATCTAGAATAAGGTCTTGGAAGGGCCTGGCAACATTTTCCTTTGGGACAGTTTCCACAACGTGTCCCCCTCTGTGTACCAAGGAAGCAATCCCTGGTGATGTCCCCTTTCCTGAAAGGGGCCTTCCTTAAGCAACCTGTTATATTGATGCTGGTTATTTATTTATTTTTATCTCCCTTGTCTTAGTGTTTATTTTTATTCCCTTTTATTTCCTTTTGGCTTTTAATTTTAATCTTGAAGAAAGGCGATGGGCATTTTGTTCAGAGAGGCTGTTTATGCTCTTGGTTGGTTTAGCCACCAATTTTTGTAAGTTAACATGTTTGTCTAACTGTCTCCTTTAATTCTTCAAGAAAGGAAATGCGTAGTCTGTTATAAAATTGCCCTATGCTAAGTGGAGACTTTTGGGGCTGAAAGTTCCACCTGAAATGACAATGGAGAAAAGAAGAAACAGAGAGTTCTTGAATCAGAAAGTGCCTGGTTCTGATTCGCATCTCTGTAGTAAAGAGAGGCACCTCTTTAGAACCAGATTTGGGACTAGAGGCATAGGGTGTCCCCTGTAGCCTGGAATTCCAAATTGGTCCCAAATATAAGAAGACACATAGTGCGTTCTATGTGTTTTCTTGGAGCAAGGAGAGTTCCTTCCAGAATTGGCCATGTCCCACAATTCTGAAGGTCCTGCCTCTGAGCTTGAATTCTCCAGATCCCCCTAGCATGTGTCACATATCATGGCATATGGAAACAACCTGACGTTTGAGTCAGATGACCAGGATGGAGATACACAGTTCATCTGACTGTTCGGCTAGGGAGATGGCTGGGGACCTTGGATGTAGGTCCCTTGTCTATGCGTGTTTCAGGGTGGCCTTGGAACTATGGCTTTGTTGTTTTCCTTAAGGGAAATCTATAATTATTTTAAGTCTAGGGATGTGAGGCATGGTTTAATACCATGTGCCAAGATTAAGAATGTTACACCCAGTAAATCTTAATATTTACTAGCATTTCTTATAAAGAAAATTGAGTCCATCTCTTTATTTCATCTTTCTCATCACCTTCTCTTATCACTTATTCTTTACATTCTGTCATCTTTTCAAGGTCCCTCTGCAATCCTTTCTATATTTCTCTCAGTTATTAAGAGAAATCCCTCTTTAATATATCTTTACTTAGTACCTTCTAAAAAATTCCATTCTATATATTCCTTCAATAAGTTCCACTGAAATTCCTTCTCGTTAAACATATCTAGCATTTACAATTTCCTCTTATTCCCATTATATAGAATCACTGTTGAGACATGAATTGAAACGGGAAGTAACCATAGAAGGGAGAATAAAAGTTGATATCAGGTATTTTTAATAGCTCAATCATCTGATTTCCTTAAGAACAGCTCAAAATTCTAAGCAAGCCTAATGATGGTACCTGTTTAAATTTTTTTCTTTAACCCATGGGTTGATTCCTTCAGATAGGACTAGAATTAGAAGTCACTGAGCCAAAAACTATAACTGGAGTGATCAAGTCCATGGTCAGTTTACATGGTCTCACAAGCAAAAGAACAGTTGCACTCTGTTTATAAAAACTTAGGCTAGAGAATCATTTAGTACTTAAAGCTGGCTTGGGGTTGTCATTCCTCTGAAGCTTGTTATGACTAGTCCCTTTGCAAAAACACAAGGTAATTACTATATTCTAAGATTACCAAATGAGTATACCCATTAAAAAAGTGTCTCTAACCATTGAATGACCTGGTCCTTAACAAACTTATAAGAAAGACACTTTTTAGGGATATTTTTCTTTTAGAAGCAAGCAGAAATCACAGAATTTACAGAATACAATGTCTCTAACCATTTAGCAATAGCTGAGAAAGAAACCTTATGTCTTTCTCTTTGAATCAGTTTACCTACATAATCATGGACTTTGGCACCATAAAGAAGATATAAATCTCCTTGTGTTTATTTCCCGTACATTCATCAATTAATCAGAGGGCCAGTCTGATTTATGAGGAAGCATTGGGAAATATGTCTGTTTCTGGAGTTTGGCCTTAGGCGAGCTCTGTCCTAAAGTCAAAGCCAGTGGAGCATATAAGTATATGCTTTTTCTATTGTTAAATCCATGAGCCCTAGTATCTGTAACTGGCTTACATAGGAAACTTAGCATCCAACACATATTTATCTATAGAACTCAGTTTCTTATCCTTTATAGAATTTAGAGAAATCATACTAATTTGATTTAACCTTTATCTAATAGTAGATATATTCTAGTAATAAAAAATTAGGCATTTCTTGTATGTAACACCTCTATAAATATAATTTTAAGAAAACTGACAAACCATATAATACTTATTAGCACATATTTATAAATTTTATAATCTATGGATATAAGATATCTCCTGCTAATAATTTCATGTTGCACATTTTGAAACACTATAGGCAAAACAAAATAATCTCTGAAACAAGGTACATTCACATTTACCATATTTGAGAATGTTACCTTTGAAATCTTTGAATATATATGACAATTCACCCATTGGTAGAATTTTCAAAATCGATCAATGTTAACCTGGGAAGACAAAAAGTCTGTATCATAGTTACAATCCAAACATGGTAGAATCAGGAAAATGCCTTTGAACAACCCAGAAGGAGGAAATCTTTATTAGTCCATTAAGCATTTTGTCATCCTCCTGTCTCAGCTCTGTAAAAATACCACATGTGTTACAAGGCTTAATTCACTCTAAACAAATGGTTCCATAGAAAGGCTTCACAATTGATTAGAAATTACATTAATTTCAGTTTATCCTTAAGCCATTAGCTGGGGTAGGGGGGTAGGCTTTACCTTACTGAGGCCTGTGTCAGTAGTCTTTCTACTCCATTGCCATGTGAGGGAAGAGGGCTAACTTCCTCTAGGGAAGCTAGTTTTAAGTCCTCCCCAGGTGAGTCAGATAGACAGCTGATTGGTTAATATCTGACCAATCAGTTTTAGCACCAAGGTTGTAGCTCTAAGTATACACCTCCCACTCAGGGGGAGGGGTGGAATGGGAGGGATGATTCCTGCAGACAACTGACCCTCACTGTCTCACTCTATCCCAGGCTGACCGGAAATTTACTACAAGTTGGCCTCAGACTCATGGCAAACCTTCTATCTTGGCTTCCTGCATGCTGGGATTATAGGCATGTGGCACCACACCTGGCTTTCTCCTTTCCTTTCTTTTCTCTTTCTTTTTTTCTTTCTCCTTTCTTCCTTCCTTTTTTCCTTCCTTCCCTTCTTTCTTTCTTTCTTTCTTTCTTTCCTTCCTTCCTTCCTTCTTTCTTTCTTTTCTTTTCTTTTCTTTCTTTCTTTCTTTCTTTCTTTCTTTCATTCTCTTGTATTTAGTGTGTGTGTGTGTGTGTGTGTGTGTGTGTGTGTGTGTATGTGTGTGGTGTGGTGCATAAATGTGTGTGTGTCCACATGCCACCCCATGCTCTTGTTTGAGGCTGAGTGCACTCACCTGTGGTGGCTCAAGGGGAAACTCAAGTAATCCCTCTCTGTCACTCTTCTGCCTGACCTTCATAGAGCTAGAGTCTCTTACCTATTCTTGAGCTTTCTCACATAAACCCCAGTGATTCTACAGTCTCTGCTCCCCACAGAACTGGGTTCCACACATGCCCAATTGTTCATGGGCCCTCAAGCTTACACAGGAAGTGCTCCTAATTGATCTCTCCTCAGATGCACATTTATCTTCTAATTGTGTGGATCCTTTCTGTTTCACAAATGAGAAAAGTGATATTTAGAGGGAGGAAATTAATTCCTTAGGTTGCACAGTAAGAGACAGCAAATAAGCCTCCAAATGCAAGTGAGAACCACCCAAGTCCTTGGTCCTTCCCCCATCCCACCAGGCACAAGGGCATTAATTGTTATGCTTTGTAAAGGAGGGTGTCATTCATTCATTGCCTGGAGCTTGTGTAGAGCTTGGCATGGGTGCGGGCTGTAAAAGCTCCTCCCTCCACCAGTGTGGGCTGTGCAAAGTCACCTAAAATTGGATCAATAATTGATAACCTAGCTTTGTTCATACTGCCCAGAAAGTGCATTCTGCTGGGGGAGGGAAGGCACCTGCTGGTGGATGAGGATGGATGAGGACTTTGAGTATGGTTCCTTATCAACAGTTGTATCACAGCTTTCTGGGGTTGAAGTTGAAGGGAAGTAGGAGATAGGACCCCCACAGGTAGAGAGGGCTGGCTTCAGACAGGACGTTACATCATGCTGTCCAGGTCACTACTAACCACTCCCCCAAGCAAGGAAACCTTTAAAAGTCCAAACTTAAACTTGGGGGAGCTTTTTTTTGCAATTCTTCTTCTGTTTGGAAGGCTGACTCAGAATTGTTTGGGACCGGTGAGTTATAGCTTCTCCCCCTCTCCTTGATCTTTTGATCAGGGGGAGGGGAGAGAAGGGGAAGGAAATTTTCTTAATGTGTGGTATTTTGTTTCTTCACGTTTTGGGTGATTTATGCACTTTGTAAATTCATTATGACCTCACAAACCATGTGGAGAATTGGTTTTGCCTTCCATCCCACTTTCCCCTTCCCCAACTAAGTTTTCAGAATAAATGTATGTGTAATTAAGGAGTATTCTTGTCCCTGTGTATAATTCTTTTCACATCGGAGGACACAAACTCGGGTACGGGGGGAGGAGATTAAAAACTCTCTATCCCCATATTGCTCACAAATATTAATTATCAGTTATCTACATCGGTTAATGGAGGTTCCACTGAGATCTGAGAATCATTTCTTCTTAATTACCACATTTAGTCTGGCCTATAAGGGGATGGAAAATTTCTCTCTCATTCTAAAACTTCTCTCCTACAACCTTTCCCTTTCCTCAGGGCTTTTTCCTGCAGGGGGCTAGAGCTAGAATATGCTTGGCTTGGGAGCTCAACTTGGGAACCAGGCACAATGTGTGACGGGTCCAGCCCCTAGGTGTTACAGCCTTGCCCCCGCTGCAGTGATCCCAGGGCCAAGGAAAACTGATAACCCATTGCAGTTCAGGCACGGCTGGGATACCAGGGCACAGGCCAGGACCCAGCTCCAAAACCTGATGCCGGGCAGGAGTGAAACAGCCACAGGGAGCAAACAAGCACCTGCCCTGAGTGGAAACTAGGAAAGCATTACTGAGAGGACTTTGGGCCTCTGCTTACTGGCTATGCTTACTGGCTAGGGGCATGCCTGCCTCGCCTGCCTCGCCTGCCTCTAGAGTGCTAAAGATTAAAGGTGTACACCACCACGCCCAGCTTAGGCAGTCAGCACAGAGGCTGCAAGGCACGGGAATTTCGGGCTGGCTGGAAACAAAAGGTGGTTTCCATAGCAACTTAAAATGGCAGAGGCCATGTGTTCGCCCTTCTCCCTCAGGCCACCACCACAATGGCGGATCCACTCAAGATGGTGATGGCCACGTGAACCTGCAGGGCAACATCGCCACCTTGTGGATTTTTCTATCCATTACATCTATTTAACCTAATTTCATCCCTTACTTGGAGAAACTGCCTTTCAGTCCAGTTTTTGATGCACGGA
The DNA here is from genome assembly GCA_004024765.1 of Zapus hudsonius. NCBI lineage: Eukaryota > Metazoa > Chordata > Mammalia > Rodentia > Dipodidae > Zapus > Zapus hudsonius. The sequence continues at coordinate 4,854 of PVHP010047716.1, read as the reverse complement.
ACCCAATTTTACAAGGATAACTTCCTTAATGTGTAACAATAATTTCTAATGTGCTTGACTTATATTTCTCCAGGATTCCTGAATCCCAAGGAAGGTATTTGGTGCGATAGAAATACCAAAGACAAAATGTTAGAGGTAAAGAAGGGATAATAAAATGCACTATTATAATGTTTTCTTTCCTTTCTTCCTTTATAATTGTTTCCAATTTTAACCATTTTGAAAAGGCCATATATAATTTTATAATTGGGAATTGTGAATGGTAGATAGGGTATGATGGGTTTGATCAGAAGGAATGACAGTGGAACTTCATAAAGGGAAATAAAGAATGGTATTTTTTAGAAGGTACTAAGTAAGGATAATTATTAAGGAGGGATTTCTCTCAAGAACTGAGAGAAATATAGAAAGGTGTGCAGAGGGAACTTGAAAGGATGATAGAATGTAAAGAGTATGTGATAGAGAAAGTGATGAGAAGAATACAGAAAATACATGGGCTCAATTTACTTTTATAAGAGATGCTAATAAATAATGGAATATACTGGGTGTGATATTCTTAATTCCAACAAGGGATATCTTAAGGCAGACAAGTTAACCATGCTTACATGCCTAGGCTTAGGATAATAACTATAGGGTTTCTTGGAGACAGGAAGCAATAGACCTATAGTCCCAAGGCCACTCTGAAAAACACATAGACAAGGGACCTACATCCTAGGTCCCCAGCCATCTCCCTAGCTGAACAGTCAGATGAATTTAAAATGGTCTGCGTATCTCCATTCTGGTCATCTGACTCATACATCAGGTTGTTTCCATATGCCATGATATGGGACACATGCTAGGAGGAGCTGGAGAATTCAAGCTCAGAGGCAGGACCTTCAGAATTGTGGGACATGGCCAATTCTGGAAGGAACTCTCCTTGCTCCAAGAAAACACATAGAATGCACTATGTGTCTTCTTATATTTGGGACTAATTTGGAATTCCAGGCTACAGGGGACAACCCATGCCTCTAGTCCTAAATCTGGTTCTAAAGAGGTGCCTCTCTTTACTACAGAGATGCGAATCAGAACCAGGCACATTCAGATTCAAGGACTCTCTGTTTCTTTTTTTTTCTTCATTGTAATTTCAGAAGGGAATGGCTTCTAAGGTAAATCCTAAATCTCCTCTGGCCACAATTCATGAAAATTGGGCTAATTTAGCACCTTTGAGCTTTAGGAAAGAAGCTTTAATTTTCTATTGTGAGAAGGCTTAGCCCCAGTATCCTTTAGAAGGTGGAGAAACATGGCCAATAAAGGGCAGCTTTAAGTACAGTATGGTGATCGAACTTGATCGTTTCTGTAGAAAGATGGGGAAATGGACCGAGGTGTCATATGTACAATTATTCTTTCATAATTGTGACAATCCTGAGAGGGTTAGCAACTATCAATTGGGGCTGATCACCCCAACTGCTGTGGGTACCTCAACTGCTTCTAACACTCCCGCTCCTCTAGAAGCTGACCCTAAGCTTCCAGCAGAGACTCCAGAGTTCTCTAAGGAGATACCCAGACTTCCAAGGGTGACCTGTAAGCCTTCTAAGGTGACTTCAGAACTTACTAAGGAACCTAGCCTAGAGCTTCCCCCACCAGCTCCGCATTCTGAGGACTATAAACCTCCCCAAAAAGCATATTCAATGCCTCCCTCACTAACTCTCCCCAATCCCTCCACTCCTTACTCAACAGAATCTAAATGTTAGGACCAAGAGGTATTTCCAAGGGAATTACCTACTGCCCCTCCAGGATTATATCCTCTACAGGAAACACCAGTGGGACAAAGAATCACTTATGTCCATAAGCCCTTCTCTGGAAATGAGCTAAGGGAAATAAAACATGAATTGGGAAATTTTTCTATAGACGCTGAACATTATTATGATGTATTTTATAAACTTATTAAGCAGTATGAGTTAACCTGGAGGGATGTGACCTTGATATTGGATCAGAGTCTAACTCCTATAGAAAGATAGAGGGTACAAATGGAAGCAGTAGCAATAGGAAACGGATATTATGCTGCTCATGTTGAGACCCATAATGCCAGAGATTTTAGACTCCTCACAGGAGCAGAGGCAGTACCGACAAGTAGTCCTAACTGGGCATAAAATGATAGACAGGGAGCTTGGAATCAAAAATATTTTATATACTGTATTTTGGGGGGACTTCGTAGAGCTAAGATAAAGCCTTTAATCTATAGTGTGTTATCCATCATACTGCAAGAGGAGAAGGAACTACCAATCGCCTTCCTCCAGTGTGGTACCCTGCTAATGGGGCATGGAGGAAGTAGGGTTCTGCTGAGTCTGGCAGGCTTCTGGGACTGTCTCCTTCTGATAAGGAAGTTGAGGCAAAGTCCGAGGGCCCCTGTAAATCTTAGCAATCCTGAAAACTCCAGCCCCCAGGCAGGCCACAGCTGTCCAATAAGATAAGCAGTTCAAAGCCTAACTTAATCCAACTGCAAATAACAAACCTAAACAACAAGGTTACATTTCCTCTGATGATATCACCATTCTATCCATGTCTGTATACATGTATAGAGTCATGTAGCCCCCTCAATTTGTCTATGCAAAATAGGTATCCAAAGGATACTGGCCCCTACCAATCAAACTCATGAGATGCCCACAGATCTTGCTTCCTATTCTTCTACCTCTGACCTTTTCTACCTTTTCTCTATATAAGCAACTGCTATCTATACAATAAAATGAGGATTGCCCACTGCCGCATTCTCCCGAGGGTCTCATCTCTCATTCGGCTCACATCTATTCCAAGCCTCTGCTCACCCAGCTCCCGTGGGTGAACAGGGAGTTGATGCATGCTGGAACTCCCTAAGCTACCCGCGGATCCAGAGCTGGCGACCCAATGTGGGTGACGGATCCCCAAAGAAGATAGACAGACGCTCAGCAAACCACAGCTGGCATCCACCTTCTACAGTCTGAGCAGCTGGATCTCTGGAATACGCAGGGAACGTGAGTCTCCCTTCACACAAGGGACATCGGCCCCAGGAGGGTATCTGGGGTCTGGCCTCCACACTCTTGAGGGCTGGCACTCTTTTTTCTTTACTTTCTTTTCGGTCCATGCTATCGCGAGGGACTTTTCTAAGGCTAAGCAGCAACTGATTTCTCTTGGCTGGGGCTACTCTCCAGCAGGGAAGGAAGGCTCTTAGCTGGATGAACTGACTCCGACCACCCATCCAGGTGTTGGCTGTGACCACTCTATCTTAATCTCTATCTTGATTAAAACTGGCAACGCGTTGGCCACTTAAATCCCATTAGGGGGGCCACCAGTATTCTGAAGTTTGCAGACAGGCTTACGTCTGAGCTTTTGGGGAATCCCCCTTATTGCTGGTCGATAAGGGAACGTTGCCCACTGGCTTTGGTGTTTCACATCTTTTCTATCATGGGAAACTCCTCTACCCATCAGAAGAATTCTCTAGTTAAGGAGTTAAAGGCACTTCTTAAGTCAGGGGGACTTGGCCTTTCCAAAAGACAGGCTGCTTCCTTCTGGGAGGAAGTGCTCTCTGTAGCTCCCTGGATGACCACTAGTGACCTCCATGATGCAGAAATCTGGACCCGTGTAGCATATCTAGCCAGAAATAAGGAGATCCAGAAAGGGAAGCCCTCTTCCCCCTCCTTCCTAGCAATAGCTATTGCAATTAGCCTATTCCTTCTAAACCAGAAGCTGATCTTAAATTACAAAATGAGGCTAATTCTGATGAGAAAAGCACTACGGATAACCTAATGACAGATCTTAGCTCCCTAAAACATTCTATAGAGGAAATATGGCAAAAATTCATAGGTCCTGGAGCTCAAATTCCACCCTCACAGGCAGCCTCACAGCCTTTCACCTCAGGCACACCCCCCAGCCTTTTGGACCCAAGAGCTGATGTTAACACTTCAGTGCCCAGATCAGACGAAAGTGCTGATGTTAACCCTTTAACTTTAGTGCCCAGATCTATTTATCCACCTTTGCCACCATATATTCCCACAGTACCTGAGGAACCAATAATTCCCAAAATTAAACAGGTCACTTCCCCTGTTCTCCCTAATCCACCAACAGTTTCCCAACAGCTATGTGAAACTTGAGATCAAAATTGGGCAAATAAAGCAGAAGATACTGAGCCTGTCTCAACTTTTCCTGTAAATATTCAGCCCACAAGAGAGAAACCATCCCACTGGTATTCCTATCAAGCTAGTGAATTAAAAGAATTAAGACAGGCAGTCAGGGAAGATGGAATACATGCTCTTTGGACTAAATCCCTTCTACAGAGTCTTCGTAACTTAACACTCCGCAAGACTGGAGAGATATATGCAGGTCCTCACTCCCCAGTCCCCTGTTCCTTCATTGAGAGGCACTTTATAGGGATGAATGTCTCCAACAAATTAAAAATAATCAGGCCAACAGGATATTCCCTGGGACTTTAATGAGCTATTTGGACAGGGTAGTTTTTCCACTGACATACAACAAGCCCAGCAGCCTCCTGGATATTATGAACAGGTTTGCCTGTGTGCCATTCAGGCCTGGGATAGAATTACGTCCCCATCTGACTCCCAGGACAGTTCATCTTCTTTAAATTTCCTCCGACAAAAGCCAGAGGAACCTCTTTCTGATTTTGTTTTAAGAGCAAAGACCAGTTTAGAGAGGAAAAATTCTTGACACAGCTGCCAGAGACATACTTCTTAAAACGATTTTGTGGGATGGAATGACCCCAGAATGTAGATTGGCTTGCCAAGGGCTAAAAAATGAACATTATGACAAGTGGATAGTTGCAACCCAGGACATTGGAACTGCTTCCCAAAAAGCAGCCTCTCTGGCACAGGCTCTTGCTGTAGCCCTACGCTC